>JAJOOE010004025.1:0-71041 GCA_036250405.1 Solanum raphanifolium
CCATAAGGCCACAATCCTCAATTCATCCATATACCAACAATTCATCATAAATAGGTATAGAAAACCATATAAATCAACAATACAATCCAATCTAAACATAATTTCATCAACATTAAATCATAGGCATTAAACCCACTTCATTAGCAAATTCTAGGCTTTTAATGAAAACATGGGTTCTTGAAGAAATTTCATATAAAAATCATCCTAAAATCATAAATAGAACTTCAATTGACCAATATAATGACTTTGAAAACATTTTACCCACGAACCCATACCTAGAATAACAAATAGAAGTTTTGTTCTTTGAAGACTTTTGAAACCCTTTTGAATGGATTCCTTGAAGGAAAGATAATCATGGATCAAGGGTCACCATACCTTTGTTAAGATTCCCCAAGAAAATTGATGAAGAAACCACCTTCAATCCAAGCCCTAGCTCCAAGTTCTTGACCTTCTTAAAATGGAGGATTGTAGAGAGAAAAGTATTTGAGAGGAGGTGAGTTCTTTTTAATTCTAATTGGAGTGACTTAAAATGGAAGAATAGGTCTAGAAGGGTTTTATAATTGCTAGGAAAGGCATATAATAAAAGGGGCTCAACTTAGGAGAAGAAATAAGGACCCACTTAAAAGTTTCCACTAAACCCGTCTAAGCTCGTCCTTTTTGACAGTGCTTCACTATTTTGGGCATAACTTTTTACTCCGAGATCGGAAAAGGGCAAACTCGGTGGCGTTGGAAAGAGGACTCAGATACCTTTAATTGGATAGGTAATGGTCCACCTAATTCGTTTTGAGCTAAAAGATATCATCATTTGAAGTTGACCCTAAAAGTTGTAACTTTAAAAATCTGCCCCTTTTCCGCCTGTTCCAAAGGGATTACTCAAAGGCTGGTCAACTGGGCAGTCCACTAGGCGACCATAGGGGCATAAGGGCTACTCGCCAACCCCTTAGGCGATCTAGCAGCCCTATCGCCAAACAGTCCTTCCGAGGATAGGGCTTCTTTCACCTTAACTCGCTAGCCTAGGCCTTTGCTTGCACCGTAGGATGCTACCTAGCTCCATTTAAGTTCTAAAACAACATAAACATCAACCTAAGCTCCCACTAACCCAAACATCAAGGCTCTAGTTCATTCTATCATTTTCCAAGTCGTTATAGGTGTACCCCTGGGTGGTGACAAACTTGGTAATTAAAGCACAGGGTTTAGAATGGTTCTAAGATGTCTCAAAACCATGTCTCGTAGAGTCTTGTTCATAAGTGTGAAGCGCACCACATTTATGAATGAGAGGTTACGAGATGCTTAGGAAACTTTACTTCTTCATTACTTTAAATTGTGCCATAGAGTTTCACTTCATAATGCTTTTCATTTAATCCTTACCCGATAGTCTTTAGGATTTGACTATGACAAGGGCTAATGCTAGAAGGAATGAGGAAGACAATGTTGATCAAGAAGCTCTTGTATAAGCTCCACAAGCTCCAGTTGACCCTATGGCGGAGAATGTGACTAATACGGAGTTTAGATCAGCTTTTCAAGTGTTGTCTCAAGCCTTGATGACCCAAGCCAATATGTTCGTTGTAGTGCACGTGAACCCAAATATTGGTACGACGGCTTCTAGAGTGAGGGACTTCACTAGGATGAACCCTCCAGAATTTTATGGTTCAATGTTTGAGGGAGATCCTAAGAGTTTATCGATGAATCCATAATTTGTTGGATATTATGGGAGTTAGTCTGGTGGAGAAGGTGGAATTCGACGCTCACCAACTAAAGGGGGTTGCTCAAGTTTTGTTCAACCAATGGAAAGAAGATAGAATGGTAGAGATGGGTCACATAGAGTGGGAAAGGTTCAAAAATGCTTTTCTTGATAGGTTCTTCCCTCTAGAGATGATAGAGGCTAAGGTATTTTAGTTCATTAACCTTCGGCAAGGTAGTATGAGTGTTAAGGAATATTCTTTGAACTTTACTCAATTATGAATGTACGCTTCATGTAGCCGACTCTAAGTCGAGAATGAGTATGTTTATATCGGGTGTGTCCAATGTTGTAGTTAAAGAATGTCGTACGGCTATGCTTATTCATAATATTGATATTGCTCATCTTATAACTCATGCCCAACAAATTTAAGAGGAGAAACTAAAAGGAAGATCTAGGGAAAAAAACAAGTCTTGAATGGATGATGATAAGTTCTCTCATGATGGGTCCGATTGAAATGGTCGTCCTAGGAATCGACAAAGGTTTTCTGGACAAGGTTCTTCCAATGCTCCTAAGTAAAATGAAGATAGAGTGCCTAACCCTAAACCGCAAGGAATTAGTAGTGCATCCCTATGGCCTACTTATGCTAGATGTGGAAAGAGACATAAGGGTAGATGTTTAGTCGGCATAGAGGGTTGCTTTAGTTGTGGTGAAAATAGACACAAAATGAGGAATTGTCCAAAGGCAAAGGCTAAAAGAAAGAGAGGGAAAGCAAGCTCCTCCTAGTGGTTTGGGTCCCAATGCTCCTAAGCAAAACCGATTTTATGCACTTCAAGCTAGACGTGATCAAGAGTGTGCTCCCGATGTGGATCCAAATATGTTGAAAGCTTCTTAATTAGATGTTTATGATTTGCTAGATTTTGATGTCATCCTTGTGCTGGTTTGGTTGCACTCCTATTATGCTCCTATTTTATTGTAGAACCCATGTAAGTCAATTATAGTTCCCGAATGAGCGTATCCAAGAACTGGAAGGAGGGAAACATATGCCAAAAGTTTGGGTTATTACTTCTATTAAGGAAGACATTCAAGGGTTGCATGTAGCACCTAGTTAGGGTGAGGGAGATAGATTCAAGTGTTGACCAACTCTAAAGAACTAGTTACCTTTCTAAGATTAGACTTAGGTCGGGTTTGTACCAAATGAGGGTTAAAGATGATGATGTCCTGAAGACGGCTTTTAGAACCCTGTATGGTCATTATGAGTTTGTGATAATGTCGTTCAGTTAGTAGATTCTACCAAGGTAGTCTCATGATTTATGATGGTTCCGGATCGTCTTATGTGTACAATGTGAAAGTTAAGAAATGTCTTGATCCGACCTTAGTAGAATTTAAATAGACGGTGCTTAAAAATCTACTGAAGCCTCCTACCAAAGGGGAGATGGTGTGCTTAGATAGCAAGGTCATTGTGTTCTCTTAATGTTTATGATTTGGGCTTACTTGAAAGGGAAGTTTAGACCCCGCTTTGTAGGCCCATAAGTTATCTTGAGACATGTGGTAAAGTTTCTTATGTGTTAGCTTTGCCTCATGAGTGGAATAGGTGCATCCGGTTTTCCATGTCTCTAAGTTGAAAAGAGTGTGTTGGAAATCTGGCATCCATAGTTCCCTTAGAAGGTTTGGGATTGGATGAAAATTCTTCCTATGAGGAAGTTCCAGATTTAGATGTTAGACCGGCAACTTAAGAAAGTAAGAATAAAATGAGAGTTCCTAATGGTTAGCTGATTGCTTGAAGTTATATGTGTTTAGGTTTCACGACCCAGGGGTACCCACAAGATGTAACAAGGCATACAAGACCCAGAGAGGCCTTATACAAGCCCCTTAGCATATCATAACATAAAGTAATAGAAATGATGCGGAAATTTAAAACATTTTTCCATAATACCAAAGCCTTTATAAAAAGAAGCGGAAGTCTATAACACTTTGTCTCAAACTATCTAGTACATGAATGTCTTTGGGACGCAGCCCATACAAAGGTTCTAACATGAAAATAAAATCCATAAAGGAAAGGTGATCAAAGCCTTGATGCTATGAGGACTCATTAAATCTTCAACCCTTGCTCTATTATGAACCTAGCCACAGGGATGGACCTCAATATCGCCGGACCTTACATTTGATAAGAATGTAGGCAAGAGTGTGCGTTAGTACAAAATGTACTAAATATGATAGATAGCATAACATCATCAAGAGCATAACAACATAATCATAGGCATAATCACCAACATAGACATAATAATAGCATTAGTCAACATATGGCATAATCCATAAACATAAGAGATAAAACATGTCATAGGCATAGTCCATACTTAGTTCTTCATAACATAAGAACACCACTTCATAAGTAACCTCAATGCATTTTTGTGAAATGCATGGATAAGACCCCATAATATCACCCATGCTAAGTACCACTTTAGGCCATCATACATACTTATCATCATTTGATCTCATCCTTAGCTCATTTATCATACACAAGGGAACCTTCACATTTAGTCAACATATCAAGGAAGGCAACTACAACAACAATCCAAGCTAAGCATATATCATGTAAGTAAACCTCATATAAAAACATACTTAGGATACTTCCTTGAAGTAACCTTGTTCATCATAAACATATTTCTTTATTGGGGACTAGTCCTTCTTTAGTTCTTGCCAACATTAATGGAAGGAACTTCTTTACTTAGTACAAGGCAAGTCATTACACATGAATGGTTACAATTTGACAATTCAAGGCAACCCAGGAAAAGCACTACATTATGCTAGACCAATCTATCATGGAAGGCATACTATCATGCAAGTCCAAGCTACACAAGGAAAGGTACTATTTCACAATCCAAGCTACTAATGAAATGGTTTGGCCTGACCAAGTCATGCTACCATGCAAGCACTCTATAATGCTAGTTCAAGCTACACTGGAAGGGTAGAATTTCTCAATCCAAGGCTACCATGAGATCTTCTACTCAAGCTACCATGCACGGTCTTCTCTTACAAGTCAAGTTATTCATCAAGGGAATTTAAGTCACAACTTCAAGCTATCTTTGTCTAGCATTCTTGATACGTTTTAGGTGAGACAAACTTTCAACCTAGAATCATTCTATGTGAGAAAAAATTTCACATTATACATTCATGCATTGATGGTATGGAGCATGTGGGTAAAGGACTTCCACAACAATTCCATTACAATGCAACCTTCTTGGTATTAGCTTTACTCTCAAAGCCTCAACAATCATAGTTAATCATGAAAGCTCTACTCTAAAAGCCCTAATAATCATAACTCTTCATTCATGCTTTATTCTCAAGACATTACATCTCATAAACATCGTACATTCCTAGCTCTTAAGACACGTCTAATAATAATTTCTTATACATGCTTTACTATTAAGCAATTCTAGTTATAGTTTATCATATAGCCCCAGTCTCAATATATACTAATCATAGATCATCCTATATACTTTAACCTCATTCAATTCATATGTATATGCCCTAATCTGAAGTAATCTACTATACATATCATCAATCTTAGAAGATTATCTCTAAATCCTCAATTTCCTCCTTTAAGGCATAAAATCCACTTACTTCAATTTCATCTTTCTGGACATGGGTTAGGCATGTAAACATGTAATTTCATCTTAAAAATATGATTTACTAATAATTCAATCATAAACAATCAGTAGCCACTCAATCGGATCAACATATAACAATACCCATAATATTGAAGAAACCCTAACTTGAATTGGGGGAATTCATCATCAAATTGGGGAATTCTAGGGGACTTCATGGATGGAAGAATCCATGGATGAATAAGCTATCATAACTTGATCACAATGCCCTCAAAAGCTTGGAGATTTGGTGCCTTGATCTTGACCTAGCTTCAAACTCTATATTTTTCTTCATGTTTTAGAGAAAGAAATATTTGAGAAGATGAACTTTGGTATTCTTTTGGGGTTTTGGAAAATAATGACTTAATATGGGTGGTTAAAGGGTTAAAATATCTTATATAGGTGTATAAAGTCTAGGAAAAACGACCTCAACTAATAACCACCTAAATAGGAAATACCTAAAATAGCCTTCAATAGGCAGCCTACTCCCAGGAACCACGATAGGCTTTATGGGAGCTACTGCCTTAGCCACCACGAGCCACACCACGAGCCGTGGTCCTCACCACTGGTTGTGGTAGTGGTCATGAAGTTGTTCGGTGCTTGGGAATTTTGGGGCAGCCTTGGCCCTTGCCCCTTTGCCTTGTCTCTTGCCCCTTTGGCTTGTCTCTCATTTCGTCATACTTAGCCCTAGTTCGCCTACAAAACTTCGCGGTGTTAAAATATCTCTCTTGGGAATATTCGTCCTCGAATGACGATCTAGACATACTTTAGAGGAAACGACTCTAGACTAGCAGCCCATCATGCATGCAACACATCTAAATGCACACGACCAAGGAGGAAAACATCAACTCCAAGCTACATATACTCAATGCAACATAAGGAAGTATGAACTACATCTAACAACCTATTACGCATGAAATTTAGAGCTAACCATGTCCAAGGACGAACTACCATCTCCGAGCCAAAACATGCTCAACACAAACTTATGGAGCCTATATGCATTCTATTCTAAAATCATATATTCAAGGAGGAACTCTCAACTCCGAGCTAAAACATGTTCATAAATCCTTCTCATGAAGTCTATATGCAACTCATACTAATGAATCACAACATGAGGAAAATCTATCATACAAACTTATTAAATACAAGCTTTCATGAACATGCATCAGATAAGGAAATTACGGGAACATCTAAAACAATCATGACTTTCCAAACAAGGAACTAACCATAAAGGACTCTCCCTCCTAGTAATAACTTTCATCTACTCCCAAAACTTCTAAGAGAACTAGGGATGTCGGATCTCCAACACACTTCTTTCAACTTAGAGACACGGAAAATCGGGTACACCTATGCCAACTCACTAGGCAACGCTAACTCATAAGCACCCTAATCTCATGTCTCAAGATCTATCATGGACCTATAAAGTGGGGTTTAACTTCCCTTTATTACTCACTCACTACACCCTTCTTGGGTGGGATACTTCAAGTAAGCCCAAATCATCCACATTAGGATCACACAATGATCTTGCTATCTAAGCATCCCATATCCCCCTTGGGAGGAAGCCTCAATGGACTTTCTAACCATCGTCTCTTTCTATTCTACCAAGGTTGGATCCAAAGTTTGCTTAACTTTCCTATTTAACACGTAAGACAATCCGAAACCATCTTAAACCATAGGCTATCGTTGGTAGAGTCTACTAACCAAACATATCTAGGCATTGTCTAAACACCCTACTCATAATGACCATACGTAAGATCAATCTCAAAAGATAACTAACTCTTTGTAGTTGGTCAACACTTGCACTTATCTCCCTCACCTTAACTAGGTGGTACATACAACCTTTAAGGTCAACTTTAAGACAAAACATAATCCAAACTCTTGGCATAGATTTTCCCCTCCCACTCTTGGATGGGCTCATTCGGGAACTCACTATTTGACTATAAGGGTTCTACAATCACATAGGGGCATTATAGTAGTGCAACTTAAACATCACAAAAGATGACATCATAAGCTAACAAGGCATAAACATCATTAAAGAAGCTATCAACATACCGGGATCCACATTGGGAGCACACCCTTCTTCATATCTAGCTTGAAATGCAAAAAATCGGTTTTGCTTAGGGAATCCTCTCTCCCTTTACCCCTTGCCGTAGGAAAATTCCTCATTTTGTGATGACCACTTTCACCACAATTAAAACAACCTTTGACGCTGGTTAAACATCTACCCTCATGTCTCTTTCCACACCTAGCACAAGTAGGCCATACAGATTTATTACTAATTCTTTGCGGTTTAGGGTTAAACGACTACAAGAAAAAGGCCTTTTAGGGACTAACATTTCGGGATGAGTTGAAAATATGGTCTCTAAAACTATACTAATAGGGACGATATCTTTTTTGGGTCCTAATTCTAAATTTTAATTGTTGTGTTAGCGAAGGGATGAAATGTAGTCCTTAAAATTATCATTAACTGGTCCCAAATTCTCTTAATAAGAGGGACCGATCAGCGCCATTATATTTTTCCTCCAAAAATATATAGTAGGTAAAATTTAATACACTATAAATGATAAAGGTTAAAAATCCCAAATTACTAAAACCATACGCTATCAAAATATCTTTTCATCCTTTCAGGTAATATGATCCCCTAATATTTCACCTCTCAAACCCTAAGCTTCATACTTAGCATTCTCAATCTCATGATTTGAAACTTGAGAACTTGATCTCAACTTTAGTGGCCGAAGAATTCTCGACATGATGATCTCATCGGCTCTTCCCACAATCGGATTTCTTGTAGGTTTGCCATTCGAGTAGCGGACTCTTCTCAACAACGCTCGACCCACAAAGAACCCATTTACAAGTACTTATAGATTCCAAGTTCTTGTAGCTATAGAATAAATCATGGTTGTAAGTTTATTTTATATTTTCTGAAAAATCAGATTGGTTAGTCCTTGGTTTGAATAGAAATTTTGGTCTAAATATGCCTTATATCCTGATTCGTTGGCATTTTTTATTTTGGGGTCACGGGAATGAGGCTATATAAATTTTTTGAATGTAGATTCAATACAGTAGAGTGATTATCTTATATTTACATTGACATTGGTGCAATTATACTTATCGTTCATTCAATTATTGGGTTTGATTTCAAATTATGTTATAATATATGATTTTCCCGATTAAGATATCACTGTTTTTTGCTTCTTTTTCTATTATATTAATCCTAATTTAGCCCTCTATTTTTTTGATTTTGGATTTCTGATTGTTGCACTTAAGGAGAAGGTATGTTTCTTTATATTTTCTTGAATTGCCTTATTTTGAACCATGTGTGCTTGTGTATTAGGAGAAGGTAAAACTGATTGTTTTCTTTGTTTATTTTTGGATATTCCTTATTGACAAGTTAATTCATTTAGTCTTTCTTTAACCTTTATATGCAACAAAATTTCTTCAAAGACTTGTTGAATGGATTATGAAAGTTGGATCTTTACACAAAAATATATCTTCCTATGTAAGTTTTACAGATAATGTTATTGCATGTTTATGAAGAAAGTTTTTTGTCTTGTGACTTTTTAGCATTCAATACTAGGAAATGAATTTGTATACTTCTTTCCCTCTCCTAGAATTTCAAGATTTCATCAATGTTTTCTGTATCTGAATGACATTTGAAAATATGTCTCAAATTTTTCATGTTCGGTTAAGTTTTATTTCTCACCTGAAATCATGCTAATTACTTAAAATCTAATGGTGATTCAGGATTTAACATTAGAGACCATGATAGTTTGAATGTCGAATTCCTTAGAATGAAACATTCTTGTGTACAACCTAACTTTAGCTTTCTGGTGTAATTTAAAAGAAGACATTTATGGTTTGTTTATATTAGGGAGCCCCCATAAATATGAAATAGGAATCACATTTTTTATTTTCCGGATTGCATTTTTACCTTTTTCTTTTTAGTAGGAAAAATAAGACTAGGTTCTAAACATAGTTCATAATGGTATCTTTCGCTTTGGCTAAAGTTAGAACTTGTATTTCCTCATAAACTTTCAGATTCGTCTCTGTGTTTTAGTTTAAAATAAACACGTATTGCATGTATTGGTATTTTTGTCAACTTTTCAGAATGTCATATTCATTGATTTGGATTTGATTAAATGTTTATCCATAAACATGTTATAATTCCTTATTTATTCTCAGGATATGTGAAACTTGATAGAAAAAATATAAATTTGAATTGAAGAATATCAAGTAGAAATCTTACTTCCATACGAAATTTTATTTTTTCTATTTCTATTTTTAGAAATACAAACCCATTTTTCTTGTTTGAATTTTGCATCTTACCCAAGAATCTTTATTCTTTTAAGAGTTTTCATGTTAGCATTTAACTTGTAAGATAAAGTTATAGAGTTTTATCCATCTTCATAGAGATATAAATATAATTCATGTGATAAATAGTAACCATGTAAGAAGATTTTATGTTGTTAAGTCCTTTCGACAATTATATATATTCTCTTAATGTTTTAGAAGTTGTAGTTTGCTATGTGATCTCCTAAACTTGTTTGTGAGTTAATAGCTCTATAAAGTCACGTTTAAGGATGGGCTGGAGCTTGAGATAATCTTTGTGGGGAAGGCATCTAAACTTGTAGTGACAAGTCTGTTGTGTGAAGCTTTTGAAGCTCTTATTGCATGTCACTTCGGTTCAGGACTAAGTATTCAAGAGAATATCATAATTAATGCTGTGGATATTTGTTATAGTCCAATGTAACTCCCTGAAATATGTCTCTGCTATTTTTAAAAAAATCAATTGAACTAGTAATTTAGACCTGAAATTAGTCACTAATAAGAGGTATATGAATAATTTGATGTCAGTCAAAATGTCTCAATCTCCTTACAGTGAATTAGAAACTTATTGGTTGTAAAATTTTCAATTTGTGTAGCTGTAATTATTGATGTCTAAATAACATAGCTCAGTTTTAAACCATGTAGAAATGTTTGTTGTAAGTAGATATAGATAATGCAATAGCTTACAACATGCCATGTATCTTTTAAAAGTGTTCATTCCAATAAATGGAATACTAAGAAATTCGAGATATATGAAGTTACAAGCTTTGAAGGAAATATAAATTTCATCTTTTGGAAAGTATAAACCTCTATTCACTGGTTTTGTTGTTCTTCTTCTTCTTTTGGGAAGAAACAATACTAACAGTATCATTTATCAACAAAACACACTGAAATTTACAAGAGCAGTCACTTGAATAGCAACCACGACTCTAGAAGAACTTTTCCTAATAGAATGCAGTATGCACTATAAATTCGTACTTTTAGAAATTTGCAATCAACCTCTTGTGTTTATCCCAAATCTATTATAATGCATACACATTTTTTCTATGTGATAGAACAATTTTCCCTTGATATTCCTTGACTATGAAATAGAATTATTTGAAAGTGATGACATGAATATTGGTTGAGATAATATTTCTTTAATTTATTGTAGAACAAATTTGATAGTGATGACATGGATATTTATCTTTAACATATTTCAGGATGGATAAAAGTGTTATCGAACAAATGGAGAGGACAATTATACATGCTAAGTATGTAAAAGGTAAGTCAATCCAAGAGGCTCTTAAGGTTTGAATTTAATATTGTTACTTAAACGAAATTCTTACATGCACTTTAATTGATTCTATTATAACTTCTTCGAGTTCATATATTATTTTTCTTCAATGTAGATGTTTCCTGCATATTAGAGTCAGATAGAATCTTAGTTTTCCCTCTTCTCATTCGAAACATATTTTAGTTTAACAACAATTACCCTTCAAGTTTTCTGTATGCTTGAGATCATAAACTCTAAGATACATGATAAAAAATATAGACATCAAATGTTTTTGATGTTCACATTACAATAAATACACCTAAAGAGCAACTATAGGAGTGAAGCGAACACCTATCCTCTGTGAACTAATCAAGAGAATATAGAACTACTAATGTCATGACCATAATTATAACGATTTTGTAAAAATAGCTTTAAGGCAAATCTAGAAAATAACTAAGCAGATAAAAAAAAAACAATCTTTTTTTACTAGAGAATCGATGAGAGTGAAGAGTATTTTATTTTGTATAAATAAAGATTCAGTAATGTAGTTTCTCATGTTTCTATAGCTAGGTGTAAGCTAGAAGTTGAACTAGAGTAATTGTAATCTTGAAGTGTCAAAAACATAAATAAGTTAGGTAAGTTCTCATTAGATTACGTACTAGAAGACCACTATTATGCTATGACCAGCTTGTAGGAAGAACCTAAAATAGGTAATGGTTGTTACACATGTAGAGTTTGTACAAATTTGAAGGCATCATTGTTGCACAATGATATTATTTTGTAGCTGGAATCTTATGTATAGTAGAGAAAAGTTGAGCTAACGTTAACTAATTTTCCAATTGATTCATTAAGTCTTTCCTAAATTAATTTTTATTAGTTTTACAGGTTGTGGAAAAATTGAAGTTTACAGGCAAATTTTTTAGGAAGAAACAGATTCACGACCGTCATATTGTAGTGCAGTTTAGAATAATAGCTATATAAGTATTTTTCCAAGGGATTATGTAAAAAATACTGTGACTATCTTACATCATTGATATACAGTTCTAGTATGCGATGCTTGTCATCTTTTGTAATGAGTTTTTTGATATATATGAAAGTAAAATCTTTATATTAATTACCTAATTTTGTAGTTGCAAAATGAATATAGACTACACTAATAGTTGATAATCTAGTTGTGAGAACTAACGACCATCTTTGAGCAGGTACAGAAAATAGCATAACGACCAGCAAAAATTTGGTTGCCAAAAACCATAACGACCTGCAATGTAGTCCCTAAAATCTTCAGATAGGTACCAGAAAGATTGTCCCAAAAAAATTGTAAGGACCAGATTTAAACAAGTCGCCAAAACATTTTAAGGACCAACCATTCTATCTCGTCCTTAAAGGCCTTTGGCAACGAAGCTTATTGGGACCGGTGGCGACCAGTTTTTCCAATCGCTAATGATCTTTTGGGACCCGAAATGCACTTCTAGGGACCATTTTTCCCTTCTTTATAGAGCATTTTTTTTTGTAGGACTATCCTTCATATACTTAGAACCCTTGGATGAACCTTGTCCGAAAAACCGTTTTCGGTTCCTAGAACGACCATGTCTGTCGGACCCATCAAAAAAGGACTTCTCATAATCAATTCTAGACCTTTTTCCCCCCTAGACCTCTCTTTTAGCTTTGTCTCCTCAATTTGTTGGCAATGAGTCATAAGATGAGCAATATCCATATTGTGGATAAGCATTGCCGTACGTCATTCTTTTTCTACCAAATCGGACACACCCATCATAAACTTACTCATTCTTGTCCTAGGGTCAGATACTAGAGATGGAGCATACTTAGACAATTGGGTGAACTTAAGGGCATACTCTTTCACACTCATACTTTCTTAGCAGAGGTTAAGGAACTCATGAACCTTGGATTCCGTCATCTCTAGGGTAAGAACCTATCAAGAAACGCCGATTTAAACACTTCCCACTCTACAGGAGCCGCTCCTACTGGCCTAGTCTGTTTCCATTGATTGTACCACACTTGACCAACATCTTTCAATTAGTAAGTGGCTAATTCCACCTTCTCTACCGTGGTTACTCCCGTGATAGAAAGTACCTTATACACCTCATCTATAAACCCATGAGGATCTTCCTTAACTTTGGAGCCATAAAATTCTAAAGGGTTCATCCTCATAAAATCCCTTATGCTTGAAGCTGTCGTACCCACTATTGGGTTCACCGGAGGTACCACCTCCCTATTAAATTTTGCCGTCATAGGTTGGGCCATCATTTGGAACGCCGACCTAAACTCCGAATTTGTAACATTCTCACGCAAAGAGTCACACCGTAGCTTTGTGCCTCTCCCACACCACAACTTTGTTCCATTCTCAAATGGTAGCTTTGTGCCATCACTATAAATGAGTGATAATGGGAGAAATATTTACAATCCATGCGTACTATATACAGAGAAGGGGCATGGGGAGTGACAATTTGTGTTTTTGTTTTGCTTGTCATAGGGTTTTTCTTGTGTTCTTTTGTAAGAGGGAGGAATTTCGGGAAAATAATTGAGGGGTGGGAGAACTAAGTGGCACATGTGGGTTTCATTTTTTATATTTATTTTCACATTAAATATCACGGTTTTTAACAATCGAATACTATTTTAATGCTATCTTAACGATCGGTTTTTTTGTGGTCGTTATAAATATAGTTATAACGACGTAATTCATCCCCTGTCGTTAAGAAGTGTTCGCTAAAAGTTAAGTTTCCTGTAATGCATCTTAACGAGCCACTTAACGACCAGTGTTGAAGACCATGACTCATCGTGAAGCCTTGAATTGTTAGGGTCCAAGGAAAAGTGGCCTAGACACTGGTCCAAGACCACGAGTAGGACCACATCCAGTGGTGGGGACTACGGCTTGTGAGGGCTGGACTGTGGGATGCAAAGTGAGGGTATTTTGGGACTTTATGGTTTGAGTTAGATTAAAGTGAGGTCATTTTGCCTAAGCCTAGTACATATATATGTGTGATTTTATCCCTTTAAACTCACCATTCAAGTCATTATTTCCAAACCCCAGGAGAATCCCAAAGTTATTCCTCTCAAATATTTCTGTCTCTAGAACATGGAGAAGCAGATAGAGTTTTGAGCTAGGATCAAGGTCAAGTCTCCAATCCTCAAGCATTTTGGATCTTTGTAATCATGGTATGATAGCTTTTCATCCATGGACTCCTTCCATCCATCGAGTTCCCTAGTTTTCCCCAATTGTGAAGATGAAACCCCAATTTGAGTTAGGGTGTCTTCCAATATTGTGGGTATTGATGAATTTTTATCCAATTAAGTGGATAATGATTGTTTATGATTGAATTGATATTAAATCATGTTTTTAAGATGAAATAACATGTACCCACGCCTAAACCATGTCTAGAAAGATGAAATTGATATAAATGGGTTTTATACCATGAAAGGGGAAATTCAGGATTTAGAGATAATCTTCTACGATTGATGATATGTAATGTAGATTAATTGAGATTAAAGAATATAGACATGAATTTATTAATATTAAAGTATACATGAAGAATTATGATTAGTAGTGCTTGAGATTGATCCTCTATGATGATATATGATTAGATTTACTTGAGAGTTAAGCATGTGATTAGAAAGTCTTGAGATCTAGGCATATTTGATTATTATGAGAAGTATTTCTTTGAGAGAAAGGCATGTAGTTATGAATGTTTATTGTTAGGTCTTTGAGAGTAAAGTTAATATGATGATTTGTGATTGTTAGGGCTTAAAGAGAAAAGCTTATATGATAATGGTAGACTATTAGATAGAATTGTTTTGGAAGGACTTTACCCACATGATCTAGCTTATGAATGTATGAATGTGAAAGGTTTTCTCACATTGAATGATTCTAGGTTGAAAGGTTTACTCACCTAAAATTAATCAAAGCATGTTTAATAATGATAGCATGAAGTAGTGATATGAGATCCCTTCATGAATAGATTGACTTGATAAGACAAGACCATGCATGGTAGTTTGAGTAGTAGATTTCATGGATAGCATTTGATTGAGCAAATGTACCTTTCCAAATGATAGCTTGAACTAGCACACTTGGTAAGGTCAAACCATTTCATTGGTAGCTTGGATTGAGCAATAGTATCTTTCCTTGAGTAGCTTAGACTTTCATGAGACTGTGCCTTTCATTATAGCTTGGTCTAGCATAGTGAGCTGTTTTTCCTTGATAGCCTTGAATTGTTAAATCGTAACCATTCATGTGTAATGACTTGTCTTAGACTAGAAAAGTACTTTTCCATGAATATTAGCAAGAGCTAAAGAGGGACTAGTCCTTAATACAAGTTGCATGTTTATGATCAAACAAGGTTACTCCAAGGAAGTATCGTAAGTATGTTTTAACATGAGATTTTCTTGTATGATGTATGATTAGCTTGGATTGTTGCTAGAGTTGTCTTCCTTGATATGTATGTCTAGAGGTCAATTTCCCAAGTCCTAGTGAAGGATAAGTTGAGGTTAGTTGAGAAGTGTTCCACTTACATTATGATGATTTATGTGCATTGCTTATGCTTATCACTTATGTTGTTATCTCTTATGATTATGGTATATGTCTTATGTTGACTACTGCCTATATTGATGTGTATGCTAGCTATCATGATTAGTACATGTTAGGACTAACGCATAATGTTGCCTCCATTCTCATCAAATGTACGGTCCGGCGATATTGACTTCCATCCCCATGGTTAAGATCATAGTAGAGTGCAACTTGATGTTTTGGTGAGTCCTCATAGTATTCGAGGAGATAGCCACCATATTCTTATGTCTTTCATTTTATTCTTAGAACTATTGAATGGGTTGTGTCCCAATGATATTCATGTTTTAGATTGTTTGAGACAAAGTGTAATAGACTTCCGCTCGTTTGATAAAAGTCTTTGATGTTATTGAAATGTTTTAAATTCCCACACATTTCTATTATCTTATGTTATGAAAGCTAAGCTGCTTATATAAGGCCTCTTGGGGTCCTGTATGCCATGTTACGTCTAGTGTGTACCCCTGGGTCGTGACAGTTTTGGTTAAGGTCTGTAGCTTTTCTTGGCCATATCGATTCAAGTAAGGACATTGAGGTATATCCTAAGTAGACGGATGCGATCAAGAGTTGGCCGAGACTTCTAACCCCTTTGGATATTAGTCATTTATTGGGTTTAGCCGGTTACTATAGAAGGTTTCTTAAGAGATTCTCTTCAATTGCCTCTCCTTTGACGGATTTGACTCAAAAGAAAGCTAAGTTCAAATGGTCTGAAGCGTGTGACAAAAGTTTACAAGAGTTGAAGGATAGACATAATTTTCTCCGGTGTTGACTTTACTAGAAGGGACTGACGGTTTTGTTGTTTATTTTGATGCCTCGAGAGTTTGTCTAAGGTGTGTGGTTATGCAAAATAGGAGATTTATTTCTTATGCCTCAAGGCAACTATAGATTCTTGAAAAGAATTATCCTACCCATGACCTTGAACTATCGGCGATTGTTTTAGCGTTAAAGATTTGGAGGAATAATTTGTATGATGTTCATGTAGATGTGTTTGCCGACCACGCGACTTTGCAATATGTGTTTAATGAGATAGATCTAAATCTTCGCCAATGAAGGTGGGTTGAGGTATTGAAAAATTATGACATGAGTGTTCTCTATCACTGTGGTAAGGCAAATGTGGTAGCGGATGCTCTTAGTCGGTTATATATGGGTAGTGTTGATCACATTGCAGAAGGTAAGAAAGATTTGGTTCGAGATGATCATATATTGGCCCGATTAGGTTTTCAATTAGTGGACTCCACCAAGGGTGGTCTTATGTTTCACAACGGCTCGGAACAGTCTTTTATAGAGGATGTGAAAGCCAAGCAAGGTCTTGATCCAATTTTGGTTAAATTAAAAAAGCGTTGCTTAAGAAATCCATTGAGGCTTTCTCCCAAGGGGAGATGGTGTCCTTAGATATCAAGGTCTTTTGTGTGTTCCAAATGTTGACAACTTGAGGGAACAAATCTTGTCGTAAGCCCATAGTTCGCGGTATTCCATTCATCCGGGAGACCCCAAGATGTACCGCGACTTACAGGAAGTCTATTTGTCAAATGGGATGAAGAAAGATATTGCAGAATTTGTGACTAAGTGTCCTATTTGTCAACAAGTGAAAGTTGACCATCAGAAACCAAGAGGTTTGTCCCAAGATATTAGTATTCTTATGTTGAAGTGGGAAGATTTGAACATGGACTTTATTGTTGGGTTTCCTCGCACTCATCGACAACATTATTCGATTTGGGTTATAATTGATCAGATGGCGAAATCGGCTCTTTTTCTTCCTGCCAAGTTGTACTTAAGAGAAATGGTAAAGTTACGTGGAGTGCCTTTAACTATTTTTTCCGATCGTGGTACCCAATTCACTTATCTGTTTTTGATGTTTTGCCAAATGGGTCTTGGTACTCATGTTATGCTTAGTACGACCTTTCATCCCTAAATCGATGGGAAAGTGAACTGTACTATAAAGACTTTAAAAGACATCTAAAGTGCTTGTGTGATTGATTTTAAGGGTAATTGGGATGACCATTTTCTATTGATTGAGCTTGCTTATAACAATAGCTATCACTAGAGTATTGGTATGGCTCCAATTAAGGCATTATATGGTAGGTGTTGTAGATCTCCTATACGATTGTTTGAGGTGGGTAAAGTTTCCCTAATAGGCCCCAAGTTGGTACATGAGGCCATAGAGAAAGTTCAAATTATTAGAGAAAAGTTGAAAATAGCTCAAAGTTGTCAAAAGTAATATGTCGATGTAAGAAGAAGAGATCTTGAGTTTGATGTTCATGATTGGTTTTACTTGAAAATCTCACCCCATGAAGGGTGTAATGAGGTTTTCTAAGAAAGGGAACCTTAGTCCCTGATATGTAGCCCTATATCAGATTTTGAGACGTGTTGGTAAGATTACTTATGAGCTAGATTCGAAAAATGAGTTGGCATCGATGCATCCAATTTTCCATGTCTCTATGTTGAAGAAATGTGTTTTCTATCCAACATCCATTGTTCCCTTAGAAGGTTTGGGAGTTAAAGAGAATATTTCTTATGAAGAAGTTCCAGTTGAGATTTTAGACCAGCAAGTGAAGAAGTGTAGAAATAAAGAAGTAACTTCCGTGAAAGTGTATTGGAGGAATCAATTAGTTAAAGGTGCTAATTGGGAGACCGAGGCCGATATGATGTTTTGATTATGTCTTAGCTTGAACTTGGAAATTCCTCCTAGGTTATACGTATTTAGATTAAGTTGCATTGATGGTTGGGTTGTTAGTTTCCCTCCTACTCTTTTAGTACTAGCTTGAATCTCATTTGAGGACAAATTGTCACGCCTCGAGGCTACACCATGGATGGAGACACGAAACCTAGGATCACGAATGACCCCAAGCTACCCATGTTGGCATAATCATAAGCGTACTAAAGATAAACTGAGCAATAAAACTGTGTGGAAGCTAAATCATAGAATTGATTTGAAATGATGGGGAATACCATATACTGTGTGAATATAGGAAAAACTAAGAGTCTGAATACAATTGAAAAGTCAAACTCTACGACTAAAGCTGAAAGTTACTTTGTCTGAAATAAGGCCTCTACTGACTAGAAATGTTGGGACATGGTCCAACAAGATCTAGCAAAACTGAAACGAAAGCTAAAAGCGAGAAAATATTCACATCACAAGCCCACGAAGAATGAGGACTCACCACTGATGCTACTGAACTGAAGATCGGGAACCAATCTATGCGTGATCTGACTTTTGAGGACTTGAACCTACATCATGAGAAGATGTAGCACAAAGTATGCGCCAGTACTTGAAAGGTACTAATCATGTAGGATAGGATAAAACTGAATAATAACATAACTTAAAAAGCAATACTATAATCTCAACATGATAAGGATACTTAAAGTACTATATATGACTAAACTTAATGCAATGACCAAGTTTATAACATGTTGAGAATGAATTTTTGACTATACTGATAACATGGTCAATGAAATAGAGGTTGACCGAACTGTAAGGGAGCTACTAATAACCAGCATAAAACCACATGAGCTAAGTGTGGAGTCTGATGTATACGCCCCATCAAAAGGACCCAATATACCCTGTCTGAGGAATAGAGGCATGCTGGCGTGATCACTAAAATGATGCCCATAGAGTGGACTTACAACCTACTGATATATTGTCAGTTTATGGTATTTTTAATACATTTCACTTAAGAGCTGTGATTGTCTAGGGCCATTTTGTAGTGGTATTGATGTATTTTTATCTTGTTTGCAAGAAATAAGTTTTGACGGGGGAGTTAGGAGATAACATAAGGAATGGTGTAGAAAAAGCCACCTACCGATGTGATCTACGGACCGTAGGTCCATTCACAGTCCGTAGGTGAAGGGGTGTAGCTGATGGGCAAAGCTTGGAGAGGAAATCAAGGAATTCTTGACTAAGTGTGGAACCACGACTAGGATTGACGAACCGTAGTTCGGTCTACGGACCGTACTGTAAGTTCGTAAAATGATTCAGAAGAAGTGTTCTGATGCTTATCATGACCAACGACACTAACCTACTGTATGAGTGTCTACGATAGTCGATAGTATAGTAACCCAACTAAAGGTTGGGGTCATGCCCCAAGGGAGTGGTTTGGAGAATTGATAGAAAAATAAAATTTAGTTCTAATTAGTTGTAACTAAAGACATTAATGAACAAAAACATGGTAAATCAAAGGGGGTGGCACAAAAGTGTCAAATATCGATTGGGGGTTTTGTCACAACTAGTAAAAACAACCAAATATTAACAAGAAAATCAAGTATGGGGAAATGTTCTTGGGGTGTGACCGCAATACAAGTTGAGATAAATCGTTGGGTACATGCTTTCAATAGAAAATTTGCAAGATAATAGTGACTAGGCTAAGCTTTAGATGGAAATAAGTTCCCTCTCGGGCAAGCCGAAAACACATGGGTGGCTTTGTATTTACAACTACAAACCCTTTATATTATACCACAACCACTAGGTGAAATGACCATTAAACTACATCTAACCTATCATCAAGCAAGACCCAACAATAATATCAACACATATTTGCTAAATCAGACCCAAGAATGGGGGTTTTTAGCCACACATCAAGAAATAGCAAAATACACCTAACATGATAGTAAAATCAAATTGGTATAAGAAATTAACCCTTGATTTAAGCAAAGGAAGAAGAATGCAGAAGACCCACTTCCAACTTGGGGAAGATGAAATCTTTCTCTCTTCAAATCTCCCACAAAACCCTCTACAAACTTGAGAGAAAAATATCTAAAAATGTACTACTCTATTGTGAAAATAATAATAATGGTTTGGAACTTTCTAAAATTAATAACAAGTTTAGTATTTATAGACATCAGAAAATAATGATGGTGGATCTTTCGGTGAAGTTAGTCGATGCTGCCGAATGACTCGGCAACTCACCCTTCTTTTGTTTCATCGCCATTTCATGCTTGCCTTTAGCATCTTCACGTTTTGGACCATTGGGTGGTATAGCACTGCTTCGCGGAACTATTTGGTGAAGCGCCGACTGCTCCTTTCAGCGCCTTTCTAATTCTCTTCCTCCAGGGCTTAGCTTACTCGAACAAAGGGTGGAGTCTGTCCTTTCGGCGAATTGCCAAAGGTTCTTGGCGATGCTCATGGGTCAAGTTTTTCATTCTTTTCAGCCTTTTTGTTTCTTTTTGTGCCTAAGTGTCCATGCTTCCACTAAAACTTCAAATACCTGAAACTTAAGAGTTTTTATCAGATATTGAGACAAAATAAGCATTCGAGGACACTATTTCTATCAAAATAAACCCCGAAATGAGTAAAATTTGTGGACTCATCAACACCCCCAACTTAAACTTTTGCTTGTCCTCTAGCAAACTTAAGTTCAACCGTTCAAAAAGGGTGTCTCAAACAGTGCTACACAGGACTCAATCATGAGTGCACACAACAAGACTTAATTTACTTATGCAAGGATTAATTGTGTACTCAAAGATTCAAGTTCTGACACACCATTACC
Source organism: Solanum raphanifolium (assembly GCA_036250405.1). NCBI lineage: Eukaryota > Viridiplantae > Streptophyta > Magnoliopsida > Solanales > Solanaceae > Solanum > Solanum raphanifolium. Next base: position 20,963 of record JAJOOE010004025.1, read on the forward strand.
AAAGATTCTCATGCTCGCAATACATGCTACTTGTGAAAGTTCAAGCTCAACAAAAGTATCTAAATTCCCTCACATGAAGAATGATTCCATATTCACATACATGTTAATCAATTCAAGATCAGGATTCCGATGCAACGCTCACACTCAAAAAGAGGAACATAATGCATGATTTCACCCAAAGGTTTGCCCTTATTTTCCAATCGACTTTTGATTCGGTTTGTCCAAGATCAAAAAGGTATTTCTAAGGCTTGTAATGGGGATGAGTGCAATATGTATGGTCAGTTAGGCTCAGTGGCTCCTTCCTCGTGGGATGCGGTATTCTCAAGACATTCCCTTCTTTTGCTTTATCAATTCTTTTTCTACAGCTTCTAAGTCATCCTTTTTTTTACTCTCCTCCATGGATTGCTTGAAACCCGATTCCTTTCATACTCTATTCCACATTTTTTTATGAATTGAATTGAAGGGATTCCATTTTTATATAATACCATGGGTTAAGGGGGACTTTTCTTGCACTTCTTTACTTCTCCTTTTACCTTTTCACCTCATCCCTAACTTAGGGTTTTGGCCTAAGTTGCCTATTCGCTAAACCACAACTCAAGAGCATTGTAGGTAGTGGTTCATGTAAGGTCTAGGGTTCATCAAGGTTCTTCAAAAGAAAGGTATGGCTGAAAAGGTGTTCAAAAGAGTTTGACACATTCACGAGTAAGTCACAAAAGAGGTATATGTCAAATTTGGTTCACGCTCTTTAAAATTGCCTAAGATCATATCAAGAGGACACCTTTCTAAATTAATCAGACTAAAAAGGCAAATTCTAGGTTTATTCATGGAAGTTTCAAAGCAAGCTAATCACACAAGGCATCGACACTTAAGTCAAACAAGACTACACACTTTCGCTAGTGTGCAACGGTCATTACAAAAGAATCAATTCGATAAATGGCTAATCACAACGAGATGAAACAATTTCACATATTATCTATGCAACTTCATTTGGCCTCATTATAGCCGTACATTCTTGTTTGTTCAATTGGGAGTACTATTCAAGTCATTAGTATTGATCGAAATCGAGACTCAATTTTTTGCGAAAGAACAACCACAATCAACTCACAAAGGGTTGCATAAATGTGCAAAAAATTCAAAATTTTTTGGAAGGGTCAAAATCATTTGCAATTAAATACAAAAGAGAGCCATGAGCTCAAACATCCATGAAAAGCAGTGTAAACACAATTTTAAATAGAATAGCCCAAATATATACAAACCACGAATCACAAATAACACACAAAAGGTGAGCCTCACCCCACCACAAACAAAAGCCTTTGTCCTCAAATGCAAATAATACAGAATCCAAAAGGCAAAGTACAGAAAGAAAAGACATAGAAAGAGGTAAAGAAGAATCCTGTCTATGCAGTCTCTCTATCTGATGGGGCATTCGATGCGTTTCCCTAAAGTAAAACCATGGTCCCTAGAGTATTGTTGTTTGAGTCCTCGTTTGCTTTTGTCGTGGCCTCTGCAGCAAGATTGGCTGCAATCATCTGATCTATCTCTAGAGCTGCTTCGGAGGCCCGTATTGCATTAACAAAACTTCGAGCCTATAAAGGCACATTAGGGTCGATGGGAATTCATCTCTTTGCTCTAGATTCATTGGTATATTTTCTGTCTGGCTAGCTCTGCTTTATTTTCGTCTTTCTTGAACTCTCGTGCTCTTATGTGCCTGGGTGGATCATTTCTCCCTACGACTTTTGATCTAGCCATTACTACAAAGACTTCGAGGATATGTTTAATAACACTTCAAACAAGATAGAAAGGGTGTTTCTGGGTGTGGAATCGCTTAGCCAAGCTAGTTGGCGAAGTACCTATCATCTTAGGCCAATCATTGAACGTGATGCACAACTGATACAAGGGTGCAGACAAAGGGCGAGGAAGGGATCTTTCGACGAGTCGCCGAATACATTTTGCGAATTAAACTAACCGCCAAAAGTCACAGATTGATCAATATAAAAAGTATTCAGTTAAAGGTGGAATGGAGACGTTAGGCGAACCTCTGAGCATTTCGGCGGATTGTGATCATCTCGCCGATCATCTCAACCTAACTAGTTTCAACCCATCCTTTCAAATTTCACCCCGCAACCCTATATAGTGCAACTTACTATTATATAACTCAATTTCAACAAAAACCCAAAGAAACTTCTATTCTCACTGCTTAATAATTCACTTCAAAGCAAAGTTAAGTGGTAGTCCCTCAAATCATGCAGAAAATATCAAGTCTTAATCGATAATAAATACAATCCTAGTGACTCAGACACTCAACAAATATTTTCTATGGTCAGTGATTATGCAAATGAGTAAAAAGTCTAATCAAATAACTGAGGAGTTTGATTACCAACTATTGATGCCGAATTAGATAGTATTGGCTTGCTAGGTAGCAATGTGATCCTAATCCGAGCATAATTCGACACGTAAAATACTCGAAAAGTGCGAGAAATATAACTGCTAAAGTGTGAGTGTGAGTTTGTGAAAAGGGACAAAGTGAATGAAATTGAAAATTTAAACCTGTGGCTTGTGACCATCCAGTTTCTGCTCATTCAGCGATGTTGGTCGATCTCGCTCAATAACTTGGCGAAACGCCGACTATCTAATTTCGTCGTCAAATATAATAGAGTTTTTCAGTTTAGGTGAGCAATACATTGGCAATCTTTATCGAGATTGCCAATTGGATTGGCGATGCGCCGAAAAAATTCATACTCCGCCGAGTTTTATAGACTCAACCTTTAAGATGTATTGCGTCTAATGGTGGGAATTATTGGGTGCGCCGAACTCGTCGGCGATCCGCCAAACTGAACTGTTGCTCGCCTCCATCCATCTTTTCAAGCACTTTCCTTATTCAATCTGTACAAATAGCACACTATTATTTTATCAAGATAACAAAAAAAAATGAGTAAATGGTTTTGGGTTACCTCCCAAATAGCGCCTTATTTAACATCGCGGCACGACGCAATTTAACCTTTAGACCTCACTCTTTGGGTTAGCCATATTGTCACTAGGCAAACCCCTTTGTTGTCTCGGATTGAGATGAGACGAGATATGACCCATTTGGGTCTCTAACTGTTTGATTGAAATTGAATGAGAGGTGACAGTCTGGCTGAGGGTAGACACGTCTTCTTTCATACCTTTTAGCATTTTGTCTGACCCTTCAACTTTGTTTAGGATACACGAGAGCATATCCTTAGACCTACCACCTTCCGAATCCTTGGGCTTCTGATTCTCGTGGGGAGGCACATATCTATCCTTCTCCCTATCCTTTCAATTTGGATTACGGTCCCTCCATTCACGATCTCGATCCTTCCAGCCTTTGTCTCTAACGCATCCTTGATTAACACCCTACCTTGGGTAGTTTGAACGGTAGTCCCCGCCTTGGTTAGCTAGGAAATTTACTTCCTCATCATACATGGCTTCAAACTTCATCTCCTCATGATTCGCACCCCCGACGCACACAACATTGACAGCACGGGCACCAGCCCCCATGACATTTTTAGATAAAATGTTAAGCTGCATCATGATCTTTGCCATGTTTTGGTCTCTCTCATTATCTTTTTCAACCTGCTGCTTGGATAGCTGAAATGTGACCGGTGAGACGTGTTCTTCGCGAGTGTACCACGCCCTGTTGATGGTTGTCATCCCATCGAGAATTTGAGCTGCTATTGCGTATGGTTGCTGCATTAAGCCTCTGGGCGAGAGTTGGTCAGCTACATATTTGTTCACCGAGTCTAGACTCCAGTAAAAGTATTGAAGAAGCACATTATCAGTTAGATCGTGGGTCGGGCATTGTAGCACGAATTTCTTAAACCGGAGCCAAGTTTCGTGAAGAGGCTCTCCATTCAGATGGTTGAAGCTTTGGATGTTATCCCGAATAGTCATCATCTTTGAGGGAGGGAAAATCGCATATTAAATGCGGTGACCAGCTCCTCCCATGAAGTGATTGAATTTAGTGGTAATTGAGCTAATCACTTGCAAGCTTCACCCCTCAATGAGAAAGGGAATAGTCTTAATAGAACTGATTCCTAAGAGATGTTCTTGAACGAGAAAGGTCCACACATCCACAAAGTTTCGAAGATGCTCATGAGCATCCACTGAAAAAGTCCTTTTAGTTGCAAAAGTTGCAACGTGGTGCTTGTTATGTGGAACACCGCATTTCCCTCTGCTAGAGGTAGAAGGATGGCTCCGACACCTCCTATGAGATGTGGATCATTGATGTTGGGCTCTTGGACATCGTTGAGGTTACCAATGTCGTCCTGATGGCCCAGTTGACTCCCGTTACTACTGTTAACACTCATGCTTTCTGAAATGTTTACACAATCAACAGAATAAAACTAAAAATTAAATTAGTAAACTACAACTAAGAAGAACAAAAATTGTACTAATCTAAAAATTCTCAAATAACACCACTCCCCAGCAGCGGCGCCATTTTGATTCTTATCGTGACCAACGACACTAACCTATGGTATGAGTGTCTACGATCGTCGATAGTATAGTAACCCAACTAAAGGTTCGGGTCGTGTCTCTAGGGAGTGGTTTTGAGAATTGATAGAAAAATAAAATTTAGTTCTAATTAGTCGTAGCTAAATATATTAACGAACAAAAACATGGTAAATCAAATGGGGTGACACAAAAGTATCAAATATCGATTGGGGGTTTTTTCACAAGTAGTAAAAGCAACAAATATTAACAAGAAAATCAAGTATGGGGAAATATTCTTGGGGTGTGACAGCAATACAAGTTGAGATAAATCGTTGGGTACATGCTTTCAATAGAAAATTTGCAAGATAATAGTGACTAGGCTAAGCTTTAGATGGAAATAAGTTCCCTCTTGGGCAACTTACCTCGTTTCAAATGGGTTCCTCTCGGACAGCCAGTTGCCACATGAAGACTAACCTACGCCTTACCCCACTCACTCTCTCGAGCTGAGTGTTAGGATATGGGACTAGGGATCACCCTCTCGGGCTGAACCTCATGTCGACCCACTCCTTAGGCCATCAGTCTAGTGGTCTTGGTTTCGCGACCTCCCTCTCGGGAAAGCTGAAAATACATGGGTGGTTTTGTATTTGCAACTACGAATCCATTAAATTAAATCGCAACCACTAGGTGAAATCACAATTACAATGCATCTGACCTATCAGCAAGCAAAACCTAACAACAATATCGACACATATTTACTAAATCACACCCCAAAATGGGGGTTTTTAGCCACACATCAAGAAATAACAAAATACACCTAACATGATACTATAATCAAATGGGTATAAGAAATTAAACCTTGATTTGAGCAAAGGAAGAAGAATGGAGAAGACTCACTTCCAACTTGGGGAAGATGAAATCCTTCTCTCTTCAAGTATCCCTAAAAACCCTCTCCAACATGAGAGAAACATATCTAAAAATGTACTATTCTATTCTGAAATTAATAATAATGGTTCGGAACTTTCTAAAATTAATAACAAGTTTAGTATTGATAGACTTCAGAAAATAGCACTAGCGGATCTTTCGACGGAGTTAGTCAATGCTGCCGAATGACTCAGCGACTCACCCTTCTTCTGTTTCATCACCGTTTCATGCTTGCCTTCAGCATCTTCACGTTCTGGAGCATTGGGCGGTATAGTACTGCTTTGCGGAACTATTTGGCGAAGCGCCGACTGCTCCTTTAATCGCCTTGTTGATCCTCATCCTTCAGGGTTTAGCATATTGGAACAAAGGGCGGAGTCATTCCTTTCGGCCAATTGCCAAAGGTTCTTGGCGATGCTCATGCTTCAACTTTTTCGTTCTTTTCAGCCTTTTTGTTCCTTTTTGCGCCTAAGTGTCCATGCTTCCACTAAAACTTCAAATACTTGAAACTTAAGAGTTTTCATCAGATATTGAGACAAAATAAGAATTCGAGGACACTATTTCTATCAAAATAAACCCCTAATTGAGTCCAATTTGTGGACTCATCATGTTCCAGTACCTGATTTGAAGAAACTAAGTGTGAGATCACGGAGCGCGATTCCCAGACCCTGGATCGAGTTACGGTCCATCCTGCTAAGCCATCAAATGCTTCTGAGAGTTGATGATTTTGAAGTTAGGAAAATGTCCTATGTCCCAGATCACGGAAGGGACCTACGGACCGTAGGTCAGTCTCGTCAATGACAACCGTGTCGAGAAACTTTATTTCCTTATCTCGTTTCCTTTATAGTTAGGACTTGTATTTTTTTATATATAGGGCATGTAAACCTCGTTTTTGGGCGTTAGACTTCATTACTTTTATTCTAGTTTTTGGCTTTGGAGATTAACTTGTACTTTTAGGAATTCTTGATTTCCTAAGTTCGTTTTGAAGATTTCGACTTTAAAATCAAGTTTTATTCTTCTCATTACGTAAGTTCATGATTTCTTCATCTAAAAATATGAATTGTGTTCTTGCTACTATGGGTAACCAAATCCACAACTAGGGTTGTGGGATCCATGAGCGATTAACAAAGTATGAATAGTAACTAAGTAATTTTTGAATAGTGTTATTGCATGCATTGATAATTCTTTCGGTTAGAAGTCTTTTTAGCGGTTGCAAACGTTAGAACTCACCTTGTTTATACTTGCCGGACCAAGGAGATAGTTAATAAGAAAAGAATTATCAACATAGATTTAGTGTGATACTATCTAATAGTCCAACGTCGATTTGTACGAGGGTGAAAGCTAAGCCATACATCGATGTGATGTCTAATATGAGGTAACGGTAAGTAGGTTAGTAAATTATATACACGTAGTCTGACCAAGGTGTGGGGTGAAATTCTCTAGTTGTCAGACTAAGGAATTAAAGATACCTAACCTATCACTTTGCATATAATACACTAGGAAAGGATTATTATTACTAGGAGTACCGCGTTATGAGCTTATGGGGAACACATACACCTTAGTTACTTTCTCTCATTGATAATAACTAAAGTCCGAATCATGCTCACTTGATCTCTAAACAACAATTAGTTATTTGTTACACAAACCCTCCCTTTACTTAGTTGTCTCGGAAATACGTTGACTAAACAAATATAATTGTAAGTTAAAGTTAAGTCTAAACCATATTCCTCGTGGGATTGACCGTAACCTACAAGTTGGGTTCTTTACTTGATAATGATCGCCTATGGTTCTTTAGGGAGATGTAATTTGAGCGTATCAAATTTTGGCGCCGCTGCCGGGGAATACGGCTTTTAGATTAAGTTTAACTACATTATTGAACTTTAGTCAAATATTTCCTAATTTTACTTTTTGTTTTTGTTTTTGTTTCTCTCAGGTTCCTACTCTAGTGTATGCCAAGTACACGGAGCCAAGGTGAACCTCTTACTCCTTACGATCAAGAATTGAACAAAACTTTGCAAAGAATGAATAACAAAGGAGTCCCAGTCAATCATATTGGAGGAAATTTAGGTGATGGAGTTGGGTTGTAGCCTCCGAGGGTTAGTGATGAGAATAATCAGGTTCAAGTTGAGAATCAACTAGGAGATGCACTCGAGGTACAGGATCCACCAGGACCAAGACTGCGTGATAACTATAGGGTCAACTTTAATGCCGCTGAATCTGAAGGACCTCTTGTCCTACCTCATCTACCTATGGGGCATACTTTTGTGGTGACTAGCAGTTTGATGCAGATGCTTACAACGAGGGGATTGTTTGCTAGTTTGGCATCGGAAGATCCACATGCTCACGTACCCAAGCAAATGAGTGTTTGCAAAAGTTGTGTGGGTCGACCGGACTTGGACATGGATGTCATTGGATTGCGAGTATTCCCTCTATCATTGACCGGCGATACTGCTGTGTGGTTTAATGATCTTCCTTATAACTCTACACATGGGGACAACTAACTGAGGTGTTCTTGGCAAGATTCTTTCCTGTGTCAAAGAAGCTAAACCACAAAGATAAACTCAACAACTTCGTAGCATTGCCGGGAGAGTCTGTGAGTAGCTCTTGGGACAGGTTCACTGCTTTCATACGAAGTGTTCCAAATCACCGCATTGATAATGAATCGCTGAAAGAGTATTTCTATCGAGGTCAGGATGACAATAGTAAGGCGGTGCTTGATACTATCGCTAGAAGTTCATATGGTGAGTGTACTTTTGAACAGATTGCGGGGAAACTAGAGAAGATTTCCCAAAACAACAAAACATGAAGTACTCGAAAATCAGATACCGGGAGGAACACGTTTGCCATTCAAGCTACAAACAACTAGTCTGTAGATGAGATTCGTGAAGAGATGGCTCAGATGAGGACCGAATTGGGGTTGGTGTTGAAGCATATGAGCGAAGCTGTGAAAAAGGTAAATGTTGTCAATTATTTGACTAGAAATCCACCACCGGGTGAGGAATGTTACTATGAAGAGGGTACTTATGTGGTGAATGATCAGACGGGGGATTTCTGAGCCAACACCGAAGGTTCCAATAAGGATAATTGGCGCCAAGGTTAAGGAAACCAAGGTCGGAACTATGGAAACTACAACCAAGAGGGTCAATATGTCAGGTATAGTAACTACAATCGCGACAACAACTACAACCGGAACAACTATGGCAATAGAAACGATCGGGTTGGACCTTATGTTCCTCCTCAAAATTGGGAATATGGTAATAGTGAAGCTGGGGGTAATATGTCACGTATTGACGATATGATGCAGAAGATGATGGGAAGGTTTGATGCAACTGATGAGAATGTGAAGAAGATGCGAAAGGACTTGTCTGGTATTGGTCAAAAAGTGATGCCCATACAGTGTCAATCAAGCATCTTGAGCAGCAGATGGCTCAATTGTCTACTATAGTGAACCCACGTCATCAAAGCACACTTCCTAGCAGCACCATCCAGAATCCAAAGAATGATGGGCATTGTATGACAGTCACTACTCGAGGGGGTAAGCAGACCGATGTTGTCTGGGGTTGAAGTTGAGGTTAGTAAAGATGATGATATGATTGAGATAAATGGAGAGCCTGAGAATGCAACAGAGAAGGAAACAGAGATAACTCAGAAAGTTGTTCACATGCCTAGACCTTCACCTCCTTTCCCACAGAGGTTAGTGAAAAAGACTGAAGAAGGGAAGTATCGAAAGTTTATTAGTATGTTGAAACAGCTTTCCATCAATGTGGCGTTGATAGAAGCTTTGGAGAAAATGTCTGGGTATGAAAAGTTTATGAAGGATTTGTTAACTAAAAAATGGGTCGTGAGTTTTGAAGATGATGATAAGTTGCAACATTGTAGTGCTATTGCTACGAGGTCCACTGTGCAGAAGAAAGAGGATCCTGGGGCTTTCACTATCCCTTGTACCATAGGGTTGCTACATTTTGAAAAGGCGTTGTGCGATCTGGGTGCTAGTATCAATCTAATGCCATTGTCTATTTACAAGAAGTTGGGTTTAGGGGATCTAACACCGACTGCGATGTGACTGCTTATGGCCGATAGAACTGTGAAGAAGCCCATTGTTGTGCTTTAGTATGTACTAGTGAAAGTGGAGTCTTTTATCTTTTCAGCGGATTTTGTGATACTGGATTGTGATGTTGATTTTGTGGTTCCCATTATCCTTGGGAGACCATTCCTAGTCACTAGGAGTGCCTTGGTTGATATGGAGAAAGGGCAGATGAACTTTCGATTGAACAATGACGAGGCAACTTCCAATATCTCTAGGTCCATGAAGCAGAGTTGTGAGACCAAATCGGTATCTATGGTGACACATATTGTAGAGAGTGGTTCTGAGGTACCTATTAAAGAAAGGTTGGGTGTTGATGCACTAGCAGCGGTAATGATGAATTTTGATGGTGATGTTTTTGAAGACTACGATGAATTGGTTGCCACACTTGATAGGTTTGAAGTCCGTTCAAAACCAAAAAGATTGGAGTTAGGCATGAAGAATCGTGATTCTCCACCTGCGCGACCGTGTGTTGAGGAGGTGCCGAAATTGGAGCTTAAGTCTCTACCATCGCATTTGAGGTATGTATTCTTGGGGAGAGATGGCACTTTACCGGTTATCATTGCAGTAGATTTGAATATGGCACAAGTTGAGGAATTGGTTTTCGTGTTGAAGAGGTTCAAGTGAGTTATTAGTGGACTATTGCGGACATTATTGGGATTCCTCCTGGTATTTGTTCTAAAAAAATACAACTCATGCCAGATTAGAAGCCTAGTATTGAGCACCAGAGAAGACTAAATCCGCCTATGCAAGAGGTAGTTAAGAAGGAAATCATCAAGTGGTTGGATGCTGGAGTTATTTATCCCTATGCAGATAGTAGTTGGGTGTTTCATGTTTAGTGTGTGCCCAATAAAGGTGGGATTACTGTGGTACCTAATGAGAGAAATGAGCTTGTTCTGATGCGGCATGTGACTGTATGGAGAGTCTGCATGGAATATCAAAAATTAAATGCTTGGAAAGAAAATGACCATTTTCCTATGTCGTTCATGGATCAGATGCTGGACCAACTTTCAGGTACGGGTTGGTATTGTTTCCTTGATGGTTATTCAGGCTACAATTAGATTTCTATAGCTCTGGAAGACAAAGAGAAGACCACCTTCACTTGCCCTTATGGGACTTTTGCATTCAAACGGATACCATTTGGGTTGTGTAATGCTCCAACAACCTTCCAGCATTGTATGATGTTGATATTTTCTAATATGGTGAAGGACACTATTGAGGTATTTATGGATGATTTCTCTATGGTAGATGACTCTTTTGATCGTTGTTTGGACCATTTGGCCGAGGTGCTTAAAAGGTGTGAAGAGTGCAATCTTGTGCTCAATTGGGAGAGGTGCCACTTCATGGTGAAAGAAGGGATATTTCTGGGTCATTGGATCTCTGAGAAGAGTATTGAAGTTGACAGAGCGAAAGTTGAGATAATAGAAAAGCTTCCACTACCTATCTCGGTTAAAAGTGTTAGAAGTTTTCTTGGTCATGCAGGTTTCTATAGGAGGTTTATCAAGGACTTCTCCAAAATTGCACATACATTATGCAAACTGCTCGAAAAGGAGTTTAGTTTGATTTCGATGATGCTTGTCCGAGAGCATTCGGAGAGTTGAAGAAGAAGTTAGTTATTGCACCTATCATTATTTCACCAGATTAGGGACAACTATTTGAGGTAATGTATGATGCGAGTGGAGTGGCGCTTGGTGTGGTATTAGGACATAGGCGAGAGAAGATTCTTCATACTATTTACTATGCTAGCAAATCTCTAAATGTGGCTCAAAAGAACTGTACAGTGACTGAACAAGAGCTTCTTGTTGTGGCTTTTGCATTCGAAATTTTTTGATCCTACTTGATTGGTACTAAAGTCATTGTTCATACTGATCACTCTGCATTGAGGTATTTGATGGCTAAGAAGGATGCAAAACCGAGGCTGATTAGATGGGTGTTATTGCTGCAAGGGTTCGACTTTGTGGTAAAAGATAGGAAGGGGACAGAAAATCAGGTTGCCGATCACTTGTCTAGATTGGAGGAAGAAGCTATGCTAAAGCTTGGTGATAGGGCTGAAATTAATGATGCTTTTCCGGATGAACAAGTGTTTTGCTGCTTCTCATGATCTGATTCATTGGTTCGCAGACTTTGCTAACTACTTGGCAAGTGATCTGGTGCCATCGGATATGTCTTTTCACCGAAGGAAAAAGTTTATGTATGATGTGAAGAAGTTTTTTTGGGATGAGCCTTACTTGTATCGTAGTTGTGCTGATTGGATTATTCGTCGTTGTGTGCCTGAGGTCGCAATGTTGAGTATACTAGAGGTGTTCCATCCATTGCCTGTTGGTGGGCATCATAGTGGTATTCGAACTACACATAAAATCTTGCAGTGTGTGTATTACTGGCCTACCATCCACCAAGATGCTCATGATTTCGCCAAGTCTTGTGACCGTTGCCAACGAGAAGGAGGGATTCTAAAGAGGCAAGAGCTTCCTGTGAATCCTATATTGGTGATAAAGTTGTTCGATGTATGGGGCATTGATTTTATGTGTCCATTTGTGAGTTCACATGGGATGAAGTATATTCTTGTTGTGGTTGATTATGTGTCGAAGTGGGTGGAAGCAATTGCGCTTCCCAACAATGAGGGTAAACGTGTCACCGCATTCTTGGAAAAGAATATCTTCTCCAGATTTGGTACACGTAGGGCGATTATCAGCGATGGAGGTTCCCACTTTTGTAATAAGTTGTTTAGGGTGCTACTTGAGAAATATGGAGTCCGCCATAATGTGGCCTATCCTTACCATCTGCAGTCTAGTGGGCATGTTGAAGTGTCCAACAGAGAGATCAAGCAGATTTTGGCTAAGACTGTGAATGCTAATAGAACCGATTGGTCAAGGAAGCTTGATGATGCTCTATGGGCCTATTGCACCACATTCTAGACTCCCATAGGTATGTCTCCCTACCAACTTGTATATGGGAAGTTTTGCCATTTGCCGGTAAAGCTAGAGCATACGACTATGTAGGCAATAAAGAAGATAAATTTGGATTGGGGAGCTGCATCAAATCAGAGAATGAATAACTTCAATGTGCTTGATGAGTTTTGCCTAAGAGCATATGAAAGTTCAGCCTTGGACAAGGAGAAGATGAAGAGGTATCATGATCAAAGGATTTAAAAACGCGAATTGAAGAGGTATCTTTTGCTTCTATTCAACTCTAGGTTGCGCTTGTTTCTGGTCAAGCTCAAGTCGAGGTGGACCGGGCCATTCTTAGTCACGCAAGTGCTCCCACATGGAGTGGTGGAGCTTGAAAATAGTGAGGGAACAAGGTTTAAGGTAAATGGGTAAAGGATCAAGATCTATCTGGGAAATGTAGAAAGTGTTCAAGAAGTTGTTGAGGCCTACTATCTTGATGAAGTCTGAGTAATCAAGAGGCCTGCATCGTGCCGCGACATTAAATCAAGCGCTGCTTGGGAGGCAACCCAAGATGTACTATCTAGCCTAGTTTAGGTTTTTCTTTTCGACTTAGTAATTTTCGTTGTTTATTTGCTTTTCTGTATTCCTTTAGATAGGTGCTTTATTTTTGTTTTAGTGTTGGCTATATATAGAATAGGGTCCGTGACTAAAAATTGTCCAGAAACTGAAAAAAGAAAGGCCTAACGGTTGCTACATGTGCTGGGTTGGAAAGCAAAATTTGCAGGAAAATTTTTGTTGCAGAGGTCTACGGATCCCATTGACGGTCTTTGGATCATTCCACGGACCGTGAATGCGTCCGTAGATCCCAGGTAAGTTCTCTGAATATTCTAAGTGTAAGAGTGACCTACGAATCCCATCTACCGACCGTAGGTCGACCCATGGACCGTAGACAGGGTCTCGTGGGTCCAAACCCTAGTTCTGCCTGACTCGACCCGGACCCCTTCTGAATAAAATTCCCCCTTTTTAAAATCATTTCCCACTTCTATTATTACATCCTACCAGTTTTTAAACCCATCGAATTTCTAAAATCTCTCCATATTACCACCACTCTCCCTTTAATCACTCCACATTCATCCTTCCATTTCCCAAATCACTCTCATTTTCCCCCAAATCCCTTCAACCCCATTTTCATAGTTCCGATGTTTGAGTTCGGTGCAAAAAGAGAGTAAAAAGGTTGTTGTAAGTATAGAGTCATCACAAAATCACCCACTTCTATTGCTTGTAAGGTAATCGACATTCTCTTCACTTTGAATTTCGATTCATCGTTGCGTTAGAAAGTCAGGAAGTTGTTCTTGACCTTGGGTAGTTGTTATATGAAATTACATGCTAAACTAAAACTCTAAACACCCTTGGGATGATATATTGTGATTGTGTTGTCTTTATAATGGGTAAAATCATTGAAATAAGAGTCTAAATACACGTTTCGACTTAGGGTTCCTAGCCTCGTATGTCATGCATTTTAAAAATTCAGTAATTGGAACCCTTGGATTGACAAACTAGCATAAATTATGTTGTAATGCACGATTAGGCTAAGGTCAATAGGTTTGAATTGATAAAAAAAAAATGAAATGAAGAGTGCCTGATACCTAGCACAAACCTGATGCACGAGACCCTGTCTAGGGACTGTAGGTTAATCTACGGACCTTAGATCAGGTCCGTGGTTGGTGGCACATAGAAACTCCACTATGTGTGGAACCACGTAGGTGGACTACAGTTTGTAGATCAATCTACGGACCGATCTGCACATCCGTGGTTCCCATGAGAGCCCACCTATTTGGGACTTCTGATCTACGGAGGGGATCCACGGACCGTAGGTATGCCTATGGACCGTAGATACCTACCGTAGGTGGCCACTAAAGCCACTGTCTGAAATTTGTTCATTTTTCGTTTTTGTTAGTTCATAGTTCTAAAAAAAATTTGAGTGTATTATTGGTTTATTTTGGTACTAAATATACATCCATATGTAACATGCCTCTTAAGAAACAAGTGACCTACACAAAGAGGGGCAAAACAAAATATGTGGCCCCTACTTTTAGTCTGATTGATGAAGACATGGATGCTGAGAAGGATCCCGCATATGTTCCACCTGCCAGAAGGACATCTCTTACTGCTCCTCGAGCTACCCGGAATCAATCCCGGTAGGCGGTCACCGACGTAGTCACTGTCTCCAAGTCTGATGAGGAGAACACACTGATCGGGTCACCGACTGGTTTTTGCTTCCGGCTATGAGGTTGGTTCTGCTTCCGGCTCTTAGTCCACCCCTACTTCCGGATCCGGTTCTAGATTTGCCACCGACTCAAGTTCATATGGTCGGGCTGCCTCGTCTGATGAGGCTACTTGTTTGGCGAAAGTCCCAGTGCCTCCAAACACTGACCTGCTTCAGTTCCAGAAGAACCCAATAGGTGGTGTGTTGATGGTCAATGGCAGATATATAGGGATGCCTCAATTTTGAATGGAAAGAGGGTGAAAGGCCGAGAAATTACTGAGGAGCGCAGAGTTCCCATAGGGGGCCTACACACCATACCAGACGTCCACCGGCTCTATAAGAAACACAAATGTGAGTGGATGGACCGGAGTCCTGGGACTTACAGCGAGGAGATTGTGAGGGAGTTTTATTCTGCCTATGCTGCCACACTTCGAGGGTCTATTGACAAGAGGTTTAAACCCGCATCCCAGGACCCTCTCACTTCCACTCTAGTCCGCGGTGTTTCGGTGGACATATCGCAAGTCACCATCAGCCAATTCCTGTTCAGTCCGACAACCAGGTGGGCACTCAACACCGACAAATTGGACTACCGGTGGGACGTTGTGAGGAGTGGAGCGTTCCAGCGGAATACAAAGTAGAGGGATGTCGTATTAATTTGGTTGGCTAGGCATACTGCTGTGGATGGAGAGCGTGCGGAGTGGGTCATCACACCGCGCTTGGGTATTCGAAAGGCCACCCTCATTTTGGTGGTGAAGTTTTTTTGGTGCGAAACAGGCTATCGCCCACTAAGGCCCATAATGCGCTTACATGAAATAGAGCAGTGATGGTTGTAGCCTTGGTAGTTGGGTTCATGATCGACTTTGCCCGCATGCTATTGGCAGAGATCCCTGAGAGGGCATTCAAGACCACCACCACTTTACCTTTCCCGTGTATGATCTTCCAGTTGTGCAGGGATTCAGGGATGCCTATTTGGCATTGTGACACTTTGGTACAGGCGACCGGGACTTTTGATATTGGCCTTATTCAGGATAAGTCCTACGTAGCTTCCCCGCGATGTGCTCCACAAATTGTGGTGCTGCCATTAGCAGAAGATTTAGTAGATAATGTGGAGTAGATGTAAGGTGATGACCCTACCCTTCCAGCCCACACTGATGATGCTCCGGCCTCCCCATATCAGGCCGTTAGTCGGTCCCCTAGCTCGTCCAGAGCCACCCCACCTTCAGTAACTGCTGTTGTGCCCCTGGCTAGAGTTCAAGAATTTGAGGCTCAATTGGCCACGTTGCTCCAACATGTGAGGCCATGGATGCAGTGGTCTATTATAGAGTCCGAAGGTAAGATGGAGACCATGATAGACCGGAAGGTCCAGCGCGTTCATAAGTGCCCGAACGCCTTCAAGTTGAGGGTCCTTGAGCAATCAGCCCCCGTCACATATCTCTCTTCTATCCGGACTGAGTTGGACAGTTTCCGGGCCGACCTTGATGCTATCCTTGTCCCACCCACAAATGAGCCAGATTCTGCACCTAATGCATTGACTGATGATACCATTCTTGATGCTTTATTCAGCGATGACATAGTACAGCCCGAGCCCACCCGTGCTCGAGGGAAGAGGCACCGCTCTAGTCACATTTTTGACACCACTGAGGATGCTCAAGCTAGGAAGAAGGAATGCCAGCGGAATAAGCAGGCTAAGAGAGCCTCCATTATAGATAAGGAACTGCGCCAGCAGAGGGCTCGTGAGAGTGTTATTGGAGCCTCGAGTTCTAGGCCCACTACTGAGGCTGCAGATACTATGGGAGAAGATGTGAGCTCCACTGATGTTGCGCTTAGAGTGATTGATAGCACTACTGAGGGTGCTGTGACTGATGATGTGGGCACTACTGAGGGTGGCCCAAGTGTTGATCTAGCGGGCTCCAGGATACCGGACCCACCCGCTAGTTGAGTTCGTCGGCGCATTTGCGCCACAGGTTTGCTTCACCTTCACCCTACTCTTTGTTGCTTATATTTGTGCAATGGGGACAGTTGCACTCTATTTTTGTTGGGGGTGGGGTAAATGGATTGTGAGTGATAGGGTGTAGTCTGAGTAACCCAACTCATAATCCTCTCTTGGGGTTTTCTTTCCTGTGTTCTTTTTTCCTCAAGAGACTGTTTAATTTTTGTTGAACCGGCATGTGTTAGGATTGTATGTGTAGAAGCATGTAAAAGAATGAAGCATGATGACATAATTTTGAAAGAAAAATGATACCGGTCCAAAATTTGTGATATGTGCTAAAATCTATAGGCCAGAATGAGTTGAATGTATTGGCTCTGAGTATGACATAATAAAGAACCAACTTTATTTCATAACTTAAGCTAAAACTTGAACTGGGTAATCTAATAATATGATAATGAAACTATGTGCCAAAAGTGTGTGAGGATTGTTGATTGTTCAGACAGTTTTGTGCCAATCTAAAACATGCCCCATAGTTTCTGGTAGGATAATCTGGGGTAGAAGTTAGGAAGTAATCATAGGCTATTATTCAAATTAGTCCAGTTAATCCTAAAATGATCTAACCAAATGGTAGCATTATTGACTTTTGATCCAAATATTTGAGCCTAAAATTGACCAATTATTTTGATTCGCCTAACTCACCTTCCCTTAAAAACATTGGCTTGGCCCCGGTCCCTCCTTGGGCATGCGCACCTTGACTTAGGCCAAAAGCCTAAGTTAAGGGTAGCTATGCCCAAAAGTTACCTTGATCTTGTCCCTGGTCCGACATCGGACATTGTGCACATCAACTAATGCAAAATGCATAATTTGACGGTGGCTATGAAAAAGGAAACCAAATGGAAAAAAGGGTATCAAAAGAGTTTAGTATTGAAAATAGAAAAAAGTATGGAAGAGGATGTGACTTTGTGCAAAAGAAGCAAAAGAAAAGTGTCGAAAGAAATAAATGAAAAAGAAGAAAGTGAAAAATAAGAGCAAAAAAAAGTCACATCCATTGTTGCACAGAAATAAGGGAAAGAGCTTAAAATGGAAGGGTGCCAAAGCTAGGTCAAGGAAGAGGTAAATAACCAATGTAATGTCAAGGAGGGCAGAGAGTCACTAAAATGTACCCAACTGTACCACACCTGACCCTGAGCCTACGTTACAAGCTAAGAAAGTCCTATAGTGATCCTAGAAACTAGTTTGGAGAGTCTAAGTAGTGAAAATATGGGCAAGCCTATGGTATTGAGCACTAATTGTACTTGTAATTACTTATGAGCGTGAGTGTTGAATGAATCCTTGTACTCAAAATTATATTCATTGTGTGAAAAAGGGATTTTGTTTGAAGTAAGGGCACTAGTTACATTGTCGGAAAGTTGGTACCTTGGTGATAGCAAAATAATGTATTTTGTGTGTTGATTGGTCGATCTTTGTCATAATTTGATCCGCATGAGTTCGCTTGTTGAGTCTTAGAGAAAATATTTGCACTCAAAGAGAGAGTCGGGATAGAGAGCCATGTGATTGCTTTTGCTTTAATGCTTACTTCTAAACAAGTGTCGTTTAGAGTTTTAGTGCGTCGCTTAAGGATATACAATGAATTTAAGTTGAGGGTGTGGATATACCGTGAGTTTACGGTATTTTTAATACATTTGACTTAAGAGTTGTGTGTGTCTAGGGCCATTTTGTTGTGGTATACAGGGCACGTAGTTATGGGACTTAAGGGTGACTGACCCTAGTCCACTCGGTATTAAGCTTCCCATACGATTAAGTAAATTTACACTTTATGACTAAGATGCTAAAATACTAAATAGCTCAAATTACTGAGATGCAAACTGAGAATGCAACATTTATATATTGATAATAATACATTCGAATACTGAGGCATGTTGATGTATAATTGAATTTACTGACCTAGCATGTCTAATTCATGAACTAAAAGAACTACATAGCTAGGGTTCTGATTTTATGCATAAATTTGGGCAAAAACAATACTACAATATGATAATATCATTTGGATCATTCTAACATCTAAAACCCTAACAATTCTAACATTTAAGAAACCCTAAGTATAGATAATATTAAGGGGATCAAGATTCAGACTGAAATCTAGGGACCTAATGTATGAAAGGAACCCACTAAGGAAATCCCACATACATAGTAACAAATTCCATGGAGAAATCTCTCGATTTCGGGGATGAAATTGATGGAACCTTGTTGCGTTCTTCAACTTGGGTTACTCGACCTCTTTTTCCTCTTACGCTCTAATTTTTTTCTCAGTTTTGATGAATTATCTGACTTAGGTAAGTTCTTGTTATGTTTCTAGGCTAAAACTGACCAAAACCACATAGTTTAGGGGTTAAACCACGTAGTTTAGGTGCCCAACGAGTAGGGGAAAGACCAAAATAACCCCATTTAAAAATCTGGCGGGGCTAACCACGACCACTTTCACGGAGCCTGAAAGGGACCATAGACTGTGGGATTGGTCCTGCTTCTTGGTCAGTGGCTACTGATTTCTAGGGGTCTTGTTCATAAGCGTTCCACGGCCTGTGTGGAGGACCACAGACTGTGAAGGTCCCCGTGGTCCTCACTTAGGCTGAGGTCTGGTATGTCACGTTCACGAGCCCTTTCCACGACTCGTGTGGAGGACCACGAACAGTGAAGGTCCTTGTGGTCCTCACTTTGGCATTGGGGATCTCAAGGCTAGGATTGGCAGGCCTACTGGTTCAGACACTATGGATACCACCACGGTCATACGTCAAGACCATGGCCCGTGAAGGGTCTCGGGGTCTAACGTCTGGGCTTGGTGGAGCCTAACTCACCACCACGGGCAGGTCAACGGATCATGGACCCTATCAGGGTCCGTGAAACCTGCCATGGTTTACTGGTTCAGGCAAGTTTCTACAAATTGTTTCAAGGTCTGGATTTCGAGGTGTTACAATATCTCCCCCTTCGGATCATTCATCCTCGAATAAAGACTAAACTAGCTGAAATGGAGGGAAAGAGGTGCACCCTACAACAAAGTTTCTGGAAACTGATTTCTTAGTAATCTAAGTTCCAAGAATCATGCAAATACGCTGAACATGCGACTACAAACTTAAGTAACATGATACTAAGACTGAATTTACACATGAATGACTGAAAAACTAAAGAGGAACTATTACCTCAAGCTATATTGGAATCGGAAGGAAAGAGTTCATGATACTTAGCCTTCATGGTTGCTTTGGCTTCCCAAGTAGCTCTCTTTACGCACTGAATCCTTCTCAAAACCTTGACTGAAGGGACTTTTATGTTTCTCAATCTTCGAACGTGACGATCAAGAATATCAATGGGTACATCTTCATAAGTGAGACTATCATTCACTGCCACACTTTTTAAATGTACTATAGATGCTAGGTCACCCACAAACTTCTTCAACAACGAAATATGGAAAATCGGATGCACTGCTGCTAGTTCTTGTAGAAGCTGTAACTCATAAGCCACTTTACCAAACCTTTTCAAGATCTAGTAAGGGCCTAAATATCTAGGGCTAAGCTTCCCTTCTGCTAGTTCTTGTAGAAGCTGTAACTCATAAGCCACTTTACCAAACCTTTTCAAGATCTAGTAAGGGCCTAAATATCTAGGGCTAAGCTTCCCTTTCTTGCCAAATCTCATCACCCCTTTCATAGGTGACACTTTCAAAAAAACCCAATCATCAACTTGGAACTCTAGTTCCCTTCTCCTTCCATCTTCACGGGACTTCTGGCGACTTTGGGTTGTCTTACATCTATAATGAATTGCACTTTCTCCATATCTTCATGAACTGAATCTGGCCCTATCATGGCTGCTTCACCTACTTCAAACCAACCAACTAGAGATCTACATCTACGCCCATACAAGGCCTCATAAGGGGCCATCTGAATGCCAGAATGGTAACTATTATTGTAGGCGAACTCTATAAGAGGAAGGTGATCATCCCAACTACCCTTGAAGTCGATCACAAAAGCTCTCAGCATGTTCTCTATGGTCTGAATGGTATGCTCTACCTGACCACCCGTGTATGGATGAAGTGTTGTGGTAAGGTTTACCTAAGTACCAAGACCCTTTTGAAATGATTTCTAGAAATGAGAGGTAAACTAAAGACCTCTATCTGAGATGATAGAGAAAGGAACCCCATGCAACCTAACTATATCAATAATGTAAATCTTGGCGTAGTCCTCCGCCGAGTTTGTAGTCTTAACAGCCAAAAAGCGCTCAGACTTAGTAACTCTATCAACTATCACCCATATGGAGTCATGCTGCCTGCGACTATGATGTAAACCTGTGATGAAGTCCATGTTAATCACTTCCCACTTCCAAGTAGGAATGTCGATCTCTTGAGTCATACCTCATGGTTTTTGATGTTCTACCTTGACTTGCGGACAATTGGGGCACTTAGCCACAAAATCCGCTATATCCCTTTTCATGCCATTCAACCAAAAGACTTCACGCAGATCACGGTACATCTAAGTAACGCTTGGATGAATAGAATTTCTGGAGCTATAGGCTTCTGCAAGAATCTGTTGTCTCAACTCACCCACCGTAGGAACACATAATCGACCCTGATAACGAAGCACACCATCTCCCCCTTGGGAGAAAACCTCAACTCTCTGCTAGTGGATTGCACCCTTTAGTTGTAGAGATATCGGATCACCGTCTTGATTTTCCTTAACCTCCACTACCAATAAGGATTCTAACACATTCTGAACGGTTACACCACCATCTAATATGTTCATAAGACGAACTTCTACACGAGCAAGTCTGTGAATATCCTTTGCTAGCTCCTTTCTTTCTTTGTCAACATGTGCTACACTACCCATAGATAGTGTGCTAAGAGCATCTACTACTACATTGGCCTTACCGGGATGATAATGCACACTAATATCGTAATCCTTGAGGAACTCTAGCCATCTCCTCTGGTGAAGATTCAACTCTTTCTGGGTGAGTACATACTAAAGGTTCTTATGGTCTGTTAACACACACGTGAACACCATATCAGTAGTGTCTCCAAATCTTAAGTGCAAAAACTACTACTACTAGCTCGAGGTCATGATTTGGATAGTTCTTCTCATGCACCTTAAGCTGTCTAGAAGCATAGGCTAGAACCTTACCTCGCTGCATCAACACACAACCTAGGCTGACTCTGGATGCATCACATTTGATAACATAACCGTTTGAACCTCTGGTAGAGTCAAAATAGGAATGGTACTCAACCTAGTTTTTAGTTCTGCGAAGCTCTTCTCACAATCATCTGACAACTGAAACTTGACCTTTTTCTGGGTCAACTTAGTCATTGGAGAGGCTATGGATGAAAATCCTTCCATGAACCTTCTGTATAGTAATCTGCTAGACCCAAGAAACTTCTGATATATGTAGGAGAGGTAGGTCTGGGCCACTGTTTCACTTCTTTTATTTTTTGAGAATCCACTTGGATCCCTTTACTAGACACAATGTAACCAAGGAAAGCAACGG
This sequence comes from Solanum raphanifolium, assembly GCA_036250405.1. Taxonomy (NCBI): domain Eukaryota; kingdom Viridiplantae; phylum Streptophyta; class Magnoliopsida; order Solanales; family Solanaceae; genus Solanum; species Solanum raphanifolium. Next base: position 43,021 of record JAJOOE010004025.1, read on the forward strand.
ATTGCACCCAAAACTTATAATTGCTAAACTTAGTGAATAACTGGTGATCTTTTAGAGTTTGTAGAACAACCCTCAAATGATTCCTAAGTTCTTCCTCATTCCTAGAATAAATGAGGATATCAACGATAGAGACCATAACGAACAACTCCAAATACTTCTTGAACATTTTGTTCACAAGTCCATGAAAGCTACAGGAGCATTGGTTAGTCCAAATTACATAATGACCATACCGAGTTCTGAAGGTTGTCTTCGAAATGTCACTATCTCTAACTCTGAGCTGATGATAGCCATATCTAAGGTCTATCTTTGAGAAATGACTAGCACCCTAAAGTTGGTCAAACAAGTCATCTATCCTAGGGATGGGATATTTATTCTTCATTGTGACCTTGTTCAAATGCAAATAGTCAATGCACATTTTGAGAGAACCAATTTTCTTTTTCACGAACAACACTGGTGCACCCCATGGGGAAATACTGGGTCTGATGAAGCCCTTATCTAGAAGGTCTTTTAACTACTCTTTTAATTCCTTAAGCTCAGCTAGAGCCATTATGTAAGGATGAATAGAAATAGACTGGGTATGTGGAATTAGATCAATTCCGAAGTCAATTTCCCTTTCGGTTGGAACTCCGAGAAGATCTTTTTGAAACTCATTGACTAGTGGAACTGACTTAAGAATTGGGGTTTCAGAGCTTGAATCCTTAACACGAACTAGGTTAAATAGATACCCCTTAGAGATCATCTTTTTCGCCTTAAGGTATGAAATGAATCGACCTATCGGCGCTAACCTACTATCCTTCCATTCTAAGATTTGTTCATCTGGAATCTGAAAAACGAACAATCCTAGTTGTACAATCTACTGAGGCATAACAGTAATGTAACTAATCCATGCCTAGAATGACATCGAAGTCTACCTTTTCTAACTCTACGAGATCTGCTGAGGTGACTTTTTGGGAGACTTTGACAGGGCAATTTTTGTATATCTGTCTAGCTATAACTTGGTCACCGACCGGAGTAGAGAGTGAGAAAGGTTCTTAGAGAGTTTCTGGACTAACATCGATTTTGATTGATATATAAGGAGTTACAAAAGATAAAGTAGCCCCTGGATCTAACAATTCATAAACGTCAAGGTCGAAGACTCGTAACATACCTGTGACTACATCAGGAGAATCTTCCTGATCCTGGAGAGCATACAACCTGTTTTGGTGCTGACCGCCACCTGTACAAAATGAGCTCCACTGCTGAGTCGGGAAACGTGCTGGTGCTACTGAAGTTGTAGACTAAGCTCTACCATTGTTACTTCCTTGATCCTGCTTAGAAGGAAAGTCCTTCAACGTGTGACCAGACTGACCACATCCAAAACATCATTCCTTCGCTGCAAGACAGTCGCCCGAATGGTTCTTACCACACTTCGAACAAGTTGGGTAGGTTCTGGTGCCTAAAACACTACCTTGATTCTTAAAGAATGATGCCCTACTTTTCAGATCATTACGGAACTTGGATGATGGAACACTAGCTGATGAAGGTGATGGAGTTGAAGACTTCTGTTGATACGACGAGCAATTTCCACAACCCGATTTCTATTGAGAATAATCATAGTTGCCTGTCCTTGTTTTCTTATTCTCCTTTTCATGTTTCCTAGAATTATCACTCTCATCCTACTAAGCATGAGTCATGACCATAGAGATGCTCATAACTTCAAGTAACATGGCATTCCTACACTCTGTTTTCACATGATCGCATACCACATACATGAACTCTAGAGAATTGGGTAAACTTGATTCCATACTCTTGGACCGTCATAGAACCGTGCCTCAAATTCATAAATTCCTGAGCTTTTGCCTCCCTCAAATCTCTTGGGAAAAACCTATCCAGAAAGGTCTCACTGGAGCATTCCCAAGTGATAGGAGCTGCATCTGTACCCCTGTTCTCCTTCCACTGAGTATACCAGTTATGAGCTACATCCTTAAGTTGGTAAGATACCAACTGAACCTGATCATCTCCAGTTACCTACATCACTCCAAAGATCTTCTTGACCTCATCAATGAAGCTTTTGGGATGGTCACAAATCTGCGATTCTAAGAACTCAGGCGGATTCATCCTAACGAAATCATGAACTCTAGTTGTAGTTGACCCAACATTAGCATTGGCTGGAACTGGAGGCTGCTGATTGATCTTGCTGGTTACACTCTGAGCCAACAACTCGATAACATTCTAGAATTCAGCATTCAAAACTTCCTGATCTGGGACTTGAGGAGTTGTGTTTGCATTCCTGGCATTCACATTCCTTCCATAATCTCTATGAGTAGGCATGATCAGAAAGTGCATAACGAAGGATTAGAATGAGGAATTAGATCATACCTTACGCACGATAAGAGTAACAAAGAAATTGATGTTTTTCCTAAATCACTTCGTATCCTCCTTCTCATTAGATGTGGTGCACTTCACACCCATTAAAAAGACCCTACTTAGTGCGACTTTTCAGACATCCTAGGACACTTAAACCTAATGCTCTAATACCAAGTTTGTCACACCCCGAGGCTACCCCCTGGATGTGGACATGGGACCTAGGATCACGAGTGACCCCAAGCTAACCCTGCTGGCATAATCATAAGCATACTAAAGATAAACTGAGCAATAAAATTGTGTGGAAGCTAAATCATGTAATAGATCTGAAATGATGGGGAATACCCATACATTGTTTGAATATAAAAAAAACTGAGAGTTTGAATACAAGTAAAAAGTCAAACTCTACGACTAAAGTTGAAATTAACTATGTCTGAAATAACACCTCTACTAATAAGAAATGATGGGACATGCCCCAGCTAGATGTGCTAGATCTAGAAAAACTGAAACTAAAGCTAAAAGGGAAAAAATAAACATGGCACTAGTCCTCAAAGAATGAGGACTCACCACTGATGCTGTTGAACTGAAGATCAGGAACCGATCTATGCGTGATCTGACTGTTGAGGACCTGAACCTACATCATGAGAAGATGTAGCGCAGAGTATGCGTCAGTAATTGATATGTAGTGAGCATGTAGGATAAGATAAAACTGAATAATAACATAACTGAACAATTAATACTATATTCTGAACATGATAAGAATGCTAAAAGTACTGTACATGACTAAATTGAATGCAATGCCCAATTTTATAACATGTTGAGATTGAATACGGAACTATACTGATAACATGGTCAATGCAATTGAGTCTGACTGAACTATAAGGGAGCTACTAATAACCGACATAAAACCACATGAGCTAAGTGTGGAGTCCGATGCATATGCCCCATTAAGAGGACCCAATATACCCTGCTAGAGGTATAGAGGCAAGCTGGGGTGATCACTAAAATGATGCCCACAGAGGGGACTTACAACCTATGGGGCACGAAGTTCTAGGAATTGAGGGTGACTGACCCTAATCCAGTTGGTATTAAGCTTTCCATATAATTAAGTAAATTTACACTCTATGATTGAGATGCTGAAATATTGGATGGCTAAAATCATTGACATGTAAACAGAGAATGCAACATTTATATACTGATAATAATGCATTCGAAAACTGAGGCATGTTAATGTATAACTGAATTTACTGAACTAGCAAGTGTCATTCATGAACTAAAACAAGTACAGAGCTAGCGTTTTGAGTTTATGCATGAATCTGGGAAAAACCAGTACTACAACATGATCATATGATTTGGATCATTCTAACAGCTAAACACCCAATAATTCTAATATTCATGAAACCCTGGGTCTATATAATGTTAAGGGAATCAAGATTCTGACTGAAATCTTGGAACCTAATGGGTGAAAGGAACCCATTAGTGAAATTCCACATACCTGGTAAAAAATTCCATGATGAAATCTTTCGATTTCAGGGCTGAAACTGATGAAACCTTGTTGCGTTCTTGAACTAGGGTTGCTCGACCTCTTTCTCCTCTTACGCTCTAATTTTTCTAAGTTTCTATGAGTGATCTGACATAGGTAAGTTCTAGTTATGTTTCTAGGCTAGTAATGACCAAAACCATGTAGTTTTGGGGTTAAACGACGAAGTTTAGGTGCCCAACAAATTAGGGAAAAGACCGAAACAACCCCACTTAAAAATCTGGCAGGCCTGACCATGACCTCTTTAACGGACCGTGAAAGGGACCACGGACCGTGGGACCGGTCGTGGTCCTTGGCCAGTTGCTACTGATTTCTGGGGGTCTTGTCCACGAGCCTTGCACAACTCGTGTAGAGGACCACGGACCGTAAAGGTCCCCATGGTCCTCACTTGGGATGAGGTCTGGTGGTTCAGGTTCACGAGCCCTTTCCACGCCCCGTCTGGAGGACCACCGACCGTGAAGGTCGTCGTGATCCTTATTTAGGTGTGGGGGTCTGAGGGCTAGGTTTCAGGGTCCTACTAGTTCAGACACTATGGACGCCACCACGGTCCGTCGTCAAGACCATGACCCGTGAAGGATCCCGTTGTCTGACATCTAGGCCTGGTGGAGCCTAACTCACCACCACGGGCAGATCAACGGACCGTGGAACCTATCATGGCCCATGAACCCTCCCATTATTTCAGTGGTTCAAGCTAGTTTCTACAATTTATTTCTAGGTCTGGTATTTGAGGTGTTACACAAATGATCCCAAGGGCGGGGGGGATATTGTAAGACCCCAAATCCAAAAGAGGGAAATACAACATTTTTCAGAAGCTGCAGGAGCCAACCAACGGAGGCCACCTACGGCCCATAGATATGACCACGGACTTTAGGTGCGGTTCATGGATTGCACCCTAAAAAGGGGCCAAAAGGATGGAACCACGACCGAAACTAGCAGACCGTTGTTGGGACCATGGTTAATGGTCGAGGGCTCGTGGTCCAGACCCCTAGATCCTTGTTTCTGACAACGAACAATAGTTGTGTTCGACAGACCTTTGTCTTGTCCTTAGTCCGTCGGTCGTAGCCGTGTATGGTTGTTTGGCAGATAATTTTAGGGGTAGTTGGGTCTTTTTCTAATTATTTTATCCCTATACTACGTCGGTTTACCCTTTACTAAGACCCCTCTATAAGTGATTTCAATAGCAAAATTTGTTGATTCACTTCACTCTATTTAAAATCACCAAAAATAAGAACTGTCAAATATTTCTCTCTCTAGAAAGCTTGAAGTAGAAGGATGCAACCTAGGGTTTCAAGTCAAGTCTCAATTCCTCCATTAAAAATTAGCAATTGGCTTCAAGGTATGATAGTATTCATCTATGCATTCTTTCTATTAATGGAGTTCCCAAATTCCTCTATTTTGAAAAGTTAAAAATCCCCAATTGGGTTAGGGTTTTCTTCAATAGTCATGTGTTCTCCTTATTATTGATTTAAATGATTGAATTATGATCTCTTATTAATAAATTGATGAAATACTATGATTTTATGATGTTTTCCCCAAAAACCTATGTAATCCCCTTGTTTTTCAATTTATGATCATATGATGTGGAATTTTGATTATGAAGGAAGAGTTTTATGAAATAGAGCATGTATTGATAGAATTACATGAATTTATGATGAAATCCAAATCTAACCCATTTTTTCTAAATGTTGATAATTTAAAGTGGGTTTTAAACCTTGAAAGCTAAATTATAGAATTATGCATGTCTTTATGAAATCTATGCAAATGCTTTGAGAGTAAAGTATCAATGATGATGAAGTTGATGTGTTATTGAATGGATTTTCTTATATACACATGAAAGAATGATTGTGAAAGGCTTTCTCCAATTATACAGATTCTAAGGTTAGAACGTCTTCTCACTTTATTGAATCAAAGAGTAAGAGCTATCCTAATGACATAACTTGGATTTGTTATTGAATTATACCTTTCCATGGATTATGACTTATCTTGGATTGGCAAGATGACGTACCTTTAGATGGATAATATGACCAAGTAAGAAATGATTTCGTGGGATTTATGCTTAGCACCGAGCGGATATTTAAATTGAAGCTCTCCAATTAGTAGAGGTCGGGTTTCTAGAAGTAATCTCCTTATCCCTTACCTATGTGCCCCCATTGGACGATTGTCTAGATAGACATTAGCTAGTGGATCCACCTAAGCTAGAAGTTCATGGTCCTTACCTTGGAAAGTAGGACAACCCTTTTCGGGGGATCATGTTATAGCTCTTATGGTCTCTTTGTTAGTTAAGGATACTTACCACATTAATAATGAACTAAGGTTACATCAAGAAGTATCTCATATGTGTTCAAAGATTTCAATTGATGTTAGCTTGCATTGACCATGCTTTATCACTTATGTTTTCTAACCCTTTTATATCATGTTTTAGCTTGGTAAATTGCATGTCATTAAATATCCCCTTATAGCATGATTTAAATGTTTTATGCATAGCTATCATACTTGGTACATTGTTTTGTACTAACACATACTCTTGCCTACATTTTCTCCAAATGTAGGGTTTGAAAGTCAGGTTTCTCAGTTTCGCAGCTAGTGGTTGATTTTGAGGTTCCCGAGCTTTGGTGAGTCCTCATGTTTCGAGGAAGAATTTTCATTGTTCTTAGTTCTTTCTTATATTTCAATTTTTGACATGGTGTATGGGCTATGGCCAATTTCATTCGATTGTATTAGATGGCTATTGAGACAAGAGGTTTAGACTTCCGCTTTTCTTTTATAAACCTGTTGAACTTGAACTGTTCTTTTACTACTATTGTTCTATGTCGTATGTTATGAATTCTTAGTTGCTTGTATGGGGTCTCTCGGGGTCCTATACACAATTTTACATCTAGGGGGTACACCTGCGTCATGACATTTCCTCCATAGGGTTCCTAAATTCTCCAATGTTTAAAAGTAGAATCTCCAATGGAAGTTAGGGTTTTTATTCAATATCATGGGTTCTTTTTAATTAATATCTAATTGATAATTTTAAATCTTTTTATGCATAAATTAAAGTAATTGTATGTTTCTAAGTTGAATTCCCATGAACCCATGTGAAATCTATGTTTTCTAGAATTGATCATATGTGGAAGCTTTCGAATCATGAAAGATGAGTTTATGAAGATATGCAGGTTCTTTATGAAATTGATGAAAATGATTTAAGGATTCATTAAGAGTGAAGTATCAATGTTTTTGTTGTTCTGAAAGGATTTCTTACATAAAATATTCATAAGGTTGAAAGGTTTTCTCAAATATGATGAATCAAGTTAAAGAGCTATTCTAAGGGTAAGGCAAGCGGCCAATACCCATGTCTTATGAATGAAATATAAGTTAAGTGTCACGCCCCAAACACGAGGGGCACAACTGGCTCCTAATGCCAAAACTTAGGCTCGAGCTGACCCTGCTGAATCATTTGCTACTAGCGAATGGCAGCCACACACAATCAAGAAAATAAACAAGTATATCTCGGCTTAAAACTAAGCCCTCGGCCGGCAAGGCCCCTGTCAACTGATCTATAAAAGAAACAGCTACTCCCAGAAAATCATATAAATAAATAGCCAACTAGGGCAAAAGTCCTGATTGGGCCGTTGAGGCCACCATGATATCTATACCAAAACTAAAAGCACGTATATATTAATACAATACATCACACAGCTCACAAGCTTCAGCAAGCCAACAACATAGGTCAGTATGGCCATAACGTAGCTATACACCCCACACACTAGTCTGCAATCCTCTAACAATAGTAAAGATTAGCAGGACATGGCCCCAACCTACCCATAAAGATATATTCAACAAAGGGTAACAAACCTCCCAACTCTGGCAGCTGCGGAGGAAATGGGCTAGCCAACCGGATTAAAGTCAATCCTCCTGCTCAAGAGGTCTACTTGGTCGTCTGTCAGGACCTGCATGCATGAATGCATCTCCCCTAAGGCAATAGGGCATTAGTACAAGATAATGTACAGAGTATGAAAGGCAATAAACTATGAGGAGGTATCCTGATATACTGGAATAATCTGATAAATAAATCAAGGATAAGATAAATGTACTGACCTGCTCCTAAATCTAAACTTATCAAAAATAATAAAACAACAACCTACCCAAGCCCCCATAAAAGCTCGACCGGTACAAACAGCACAGAAAACCACCTACTAAGGCCCTCATAAGCCCGAAAGGTGCCAATTAGCCTATATATCCCTATCGATAGTCCCCTAGCCCCGTAGGAATTCACATAGCCCTCTTAGGCATTAATATATCACCGTAGGCAGCACATAGCTCTCTTAGGCATCAACATAGCTCATAGACAACTCATAGCCCTCTTAGGCAACAACATGGCCCGGTATGAAGCACATAGCCTTCTTAGGCATCAATATAGCCTTGTAGGCAACTCATATCCCTTTTAGGCATCCATATATCCCTGTAAGCAGAACATAGCCCTTCTAGACATATATCACATTCCTGCAGCTAACCACAATTACCCCAAGGGCAACAATAACAATCCAATTGCTAAAAGTGAGCCATTTCATTATAAGCAACCTATACAAATAGCCTCTAAGTCGTATCCAACATAGGAACGCTACTAAATGAATATGAATCCTGACAAGGGAGGATTATGTCAACTCGAGTAGCCAACAATCAACAATAATGGCTACAAGTGTAACAAGGATAACAACCCAATTACACTGCTCCTAAGCTTTATGGAAACATGCTATAAGTAGGGAATACACTTAACATACCTTTCGAATGAACACTCGAAAGACCGTAGTTCTTTCACGAAAGTTGTTCCTTATGTCCTAAGCTTTGCAAACACTATATATACACAGCTGGTACGCACATATAAATAGTTCATAATTAATCTTAAATCGGCAGATTTGCAATATTGCCTCAACTTGTCAAAACGTCCATAGAAATTCATAAAAACAACCATAAAAGGGTCCCGAAATGATTACCTTAGTTAACCAAGTGTAAACCTTGAAGAAACACCAATAACTACAAATTTATATCTTCAAAAAAAAGCTCCAAACACAGCTAATAGAAGGGAAAAATTATTTCCACATGTGGGGAATACGTTTCTAGGCACGGGGGCAATGCTTAACGGTAGAAATCGTCAAAAACTAACCTTCATCATGCTAGAACTCCATAGGAACCCTCTCTTCAACCTTCTCTCTGGTTTGGAACTGAAATGTAATGTTTTCATGGCTTAAAACATTAAATAAGCCGGCATACCATATTTTTGACCAGACCCGGAACCGACTCGGATTCTTCCCCGGCAGTCCCTAGTAAAACCCTCATAACTTTTTGCTTTGATGTCAGTTTGATACGGGGTTCTGTGCATTGCTAACTAGACTTGTAGGCCTTCAATTTAATGGGTGATAGGCCTTTTAACTCTTTCGATATTGGTAGAAAACATCCAAGATATTTGACCCAAATTTTAGACAAATCTTTAAAAAGGAACTTACGATAACTTTCGCCCACTTTTATTATGCCACTTACTTAACTTCAAAACTTGAGATACAACCCTTGAAAACTTAAAATATGACATACCATATCATTTTTAATTATTACTCACCCTTCTTGTCTTTCCACGAAGATACGAGTTAATTTAGACGTTTTGGAAAATCGGGGTGTTACATCCTTTCCCCTTAGAAACATTCGTCCTCGAATGAAAAATAAATAAATATAAGTTACGCGGTTAAGTTTGTCACTATCCAGGAATCTAAAATGCAAAAAGTATAACCTAGGCGTCTCACATTACGACATAAATTGCTAAGCACTATAGCTCCACAATAACAGTGCGAGCAAATATACAGCGACAACAACAATAATAATAAGCAAAAATATAAAAAATATTAGATAGGTATCTTACCTCACTGCACCAATATAAACTAATATGTCATCACCTTGGGATAGGAAACAAGTGAGGATATTTGGACCTCATTCCATCCTCAGCTTCCTAGGTCACCTCTTTTCTATTCTTGTTTCTCCACAATAGTTTAAATGAAGCCACCTCTTTGGTCCTCAATTTACCGACCTGCCGATCTAATATGGCAACTAGAGTTTCCTCGTAGGACAACTCCTTTGTGATCTGAACATCCTCAACTGGGACAACTCGAGAAGGGTCTCCTACACACTTTCGTAGCATAGATACAGGGAAAACTGGATGAACAAATTCTAGTCCCGAAGGCAAGTCTAACTTATAAGCCACTCGTCCTACCCTCCAAAGGATCTGGTATAGCCCAATGAATCTTGGACTAAGCTTGCCTTTTTTGCCAAATCTCATAACTCCCTTCATAATCGAGACATTTAAGAATACCCAGTTATCGACACAAAACTCTAAGTCCCTTCATCGCACATCTGAGTATGACTTCTGTCGACTTTGAGCTGTTAGCAACCTTTCCCATATGAGCTTGACCTGCTCCACTGTCTGCTATACTAATTCGGATCCAATCAACCCTGACTCACCTACCTCGAACCATCCAATGAGGGATCTACATTTGCCCATACAAAGCCTCATATGGTGCCATCCTGATGCTGGAATGATAACTATTAATGTATGTGAACTCTATAAGAGGTAAGTGGTCATCCCAAATCCCCTTGAAGTCTAGCGTACAGGCCTGTAGCATATCCTCGAGTGTCAAAACTGTGCGCTCAGCCTGGCCATCTGTCTGAGGGTGAAAGGCTGTACTAAGATTAACCTGTGTCCCAGACCTTTCTGGAAGGACTTCCAGAAGTTGGTGGTGAATTGTGCTACTTTATCAGAGATAATAGCTACTGAGGCACCGTGTATCCTAACAATCTCCCTAATATAGAGCCCTGCATAGTCTTCAGCCGTAAAAGTAGCCCTAACTGGTAAGAAATGGGCTGATTTGGTTAGTCTATCAATAATTACCCAAATAGAGTCAAACTTGTGGCGCGATCGAGGTAACCCTGTTATAAAATCCATATTAATTGCTTCCCACTTCCACAAAGGAATGGCTATCTCCTGAACTAGCCCAGCAGGCTTTTGGTGCTCAACCTTCACCTGTTGGCAGTTAGGACATTGTACCACAAACTCAGCAACGTCCTTCTTCATCCCGTGCCACCAATAGATATCCTTAATATCATGGTACATCTTCATCGAACCAGGGTGAATTGAATACCGGGAATGATGTGCCTCTTCCATAATATGATGCGGAAGCCCTGCAACATTCGGAACATATAATCGACCACTATATTTAAGGACTACATCTCCTGCTATATCAAATGCTAAAGTTTGTTGATTCTGAGCGTTGGTTCTGAGCTGCTCTAAGCTAGGATTCTCTTGTTGCCGTGATTTTACTTCTATAACTAGAAATGATACGGTTGTGTCCTGAATTGTTACCCCACTATCTTCTGCCTCTAACAATCTGACTCTCAAGCTAGCTAACTGATGAAGCTCTCATGCTTGCTCACGCTTCTCAACACCTAAATATGATAAACTACCCATAGATTTTTGACTGAGCGCATCAGCTACCACATTCGCCTTTCCTGGATGTTATAAAATGTCCACGTCAAAATCTTTCAGTAACTCAAGTCATCGACGATGTTATATATTTAACTCCTTCTGTCTAAAGATATATCGAAGGCTTTTATGATCTGTGAAGATATCAACATGAACGCCAAACAAATAGTTTCTCTAGATCTTTAGCGCATGAACAACTGCAGCTAACTCTAAATCGTGGGTCGGATAGTTCTTCTCATGTTTTCTCAACTTCCTTGAAGCATATGTGATAACCTTACCATGTTTCATTAGAACACATCTCAACCCAAAACTAGAAGCATCACAATACAACGCATAGCTTTCTGAACCGTCTGGCAATGCAAGAACTGGTGTTCATGTCAACTTGTCCTTCAGCTCCTGGAAACTATGCTCACAAGCCTCAGTCCACTGGAACTTAGCAGCTTTTTGAGTCAGCTTCGTTAAAGAGGCTGAAATTGAAGAAAATCCCTCTGCAAACCTTCTCTATTACCTAGCTAACCCTAAGAAACTACGAACCTCAGTCGGAGTCATAGGTTTGGGCCAAGTCTTTATGGCCTCAATCTATTGTGTATCAATCGCAATGCCTGCATCTGATACAATATGGCCTAAGAACGCTACAGATTCTAACCAAAACTCACACTTAGAAAACTTTGCATAAAGTTCTCGGTCTCGAAGAATCTGAAGGACTGCTCGCAGATGATTTTCATGCTCATCTTTTGAACGTGAATACACCAAAATATCATCAATAAATACAATCACAAACAAGTCTAGATACAGCCTGAATATACTATTCATCAGGTCCATGAACATTGTTGGGGCATTAGTTAATCGAGAAGACATTACCAAGAACTCAAAGTGTCCATATCCAGTTCTAAAAGCTCTCTTTGGAACGTCTTTCTTCCGAACTCGTATCTGGTGGTACCCTGATCATAAATCAATCTTCGAGAAACACTTAGCACCTTCTAACTGATCAAACAAGCCATCTATCCTCGAAAAGGGAAACTTAGTCTTTATAGTTGCCTTATTCAACTGTCCGTAATCGATACACATTCTTAGTGAGCTATCTTTCTTCCTTACGAACAACACAGTTGCACCCCATGGTGAAGCACTAGGCCTAATAAATCCTTTATCCAGCAAGTCTTTCAGCTGATCCTTCAACTCCTTTAGCTCAGCAGGAGCCATTCCATAAGGAGGGATAAATATGGGTTGTGTACTTGGTAGCATATCCATAGCAAAATCAATTTCCCATTCTGGAGGCATACCAGGGAGCTCATCTGGAATTACATCTAGAAACTCCTTAACTACCGGAATAGACTGAAGAGTCAGTGGTTCTGCATCTATATCATGAACGTGAACAAGATGATTAATACAACCCTTGGTAATCATCCTTCTCGCCTTAAGATAGGAAATAAACCTACCTTTCAGTGTTGCTGTATTGCCTTTCCATTCTCGAACTGCCTCTCCTAGAAAGTGGAATCTAACAATCCTTGTCCTACACACAACATTAGCATAACAAGACGCTAACCAGTCCATACCCATAATAACGTCATAATCGACCATCTCTAACTATATTAGATCTACAGAGGTCTAATGGTCGATAATTTCTATCGTGCAACCTCGATAGACTCTCCTGGCAACAATAGACTCACGTACTGGTGTAGATACAATAAAGGGTCGATCTAATGACTCTGCTACTATACATAACTTCCTCGCAATAAATGGAGTAACATAAGACAGAGTAGATCCAAGATCTATCAAAGAATAAACACAATGGGAGCAAATAATCAATGTACATGTCACACTCCCTCTCTGCCTCCGCCTCTACCTCTACGTACTGAAGTCTGGGTCCACGCCCTATAGACTATACTGATGAGGAGGAACCTACTGCTGACCTGGTCGACTGACCTATACCACCCTGACCTATGGTAGGGCGGTTTCTCCAATCATGCCCCTTAAATGCATCCTACTGCAAGTAGCGCAATGCGGCGGGGCTGTGCTTGCCAGGCCTGAACCCCTCTGCTGCTGCGAGCCTAATGCTCGTGAACCCTCACCTAGGCCTGACTATTCCTGACGATCAAAGCTACTACCCTGGAACTGATGTGGTGGAGGTCTAGGTGGCATAATACAATATCGGGGTCTGGGACCACCCTGAAAATCTCCTTGCAAACCAGTGGGCCTAGACCTCTTCTGTCTCTCTCTCTCGACCTTCTCACTCATATGCTGTAAATGTCGGCGATCCTCTATGCCTTGTGCAATTGCCTGAATTCGCGAGATATCCATATTATCATTTAGTGCAGCAGTAGAACAAGCGTCGATATAGTGTGAGTCGAGCCCTCCCACAAATCTACGCACCTTATCATGTATCGTATCAACAAATGCTAGTGCATATCTAACCAATGAATCAAATCTCAGCCCGTGACCTCCCTCTCGGGCAAGCTGAAAAAACATGGGTGGTTTTGTATTTTCCACTAAAAACCCATTAAATTAAACCACAACCACTAGGTGAAATCACCATTAAAATATATCTAACCTATCAGCAGGATAGACCCAACAACAATATCAACACATATTTTCTAAATCACACCCCAATAATGGGGTTTTTAGCCACACATCAAGAAATAAAAAAATACACCTAAAATGATACTAAAATAAAATGGGTATAAGCAATTAAAAATTTATTTAAGTAAAGGAAGAAGAATGGAGAAGACCCACTTCCAACTTGGGGAAGATGAAATCCTTATTTCTTCAAGTCTCCCAAAAAACCCTCTTCAAACTTGAGAGAAAATATCCAAAAAAGTACTATTCTACTGTGAAAATTAAAATAAATGTTGGACTCTTCTAAAATTAATAAAAAGTTTAGTATTTATAGACTTCAGAAATTAGTGCTGGCGGATCGTTCGGCGAGGTTAGTCGAAATCACTGATTAACTCGGTGATTCGCCCTTTGGTGTAGTTTGTCGTCATCTTGCATTAGCCTTTAGCATCGTCGTGCTCTGTGGCATTATGCGACATAGTATTGCTTCGCAGAACTATTCGGCGACACGCCGACTCCTCCTTTCATCGCCTTTTTTATCCTGCTCCTTCAGAGCTTCTTGTACTGGAACAAAGGGCAGAGTGTGTCCCTTCGGTGAATCACCAAGTGTGCTTGGCGATGCTTAGGCTTCAACTTCTTTGTTCTTTTCAGCCTTTTTGTTCCTTTTTGCACCTAAGTGCCCATGCTTCCACTAAAACTTCAAATACCTAAAACTTAAGTGTTTTCATCAGATATTTAGAATAAATAAGCATTTGAGGACACTATTTCTATTAAAATAAATCCTTAAATGAGTCCAATTTGTGGACTCATCATCAAGCCTCCAAATTCACAATTGATTGTAAGCTCTTGGCATAAGGTATTATAGTCTTCACCTTTGGAGTGCTTTCCTCCATAGGATTCCTAAATTCTCCAATGTTGCAAAGTTGAATCACCAATGAAAGTTAGGGTTTTTATTCAATCTCATGGGTTATTTTCAATTATTATCTAATTGATGATTTTATGTATTTTTATGCACAAACTAAAGTAATTGCATATTTCTAAGTTGAATTCCCATCAACCCGTGTGAAATTTATGTTTTCTAGAATGGATCATATGATGAAGCTTTTGAATCTTGAAAGATGAGTTTATGAAGATATGCATGTTTTTTATAAAATTGATGAAAATTATTTGAGGATGCTTTGAGAGTGAAGTATCAATGTTGTTGTTGTTGTGAAAGGATTTCTCACATAAAGAATTTATAAGGTGGAAAGGTTTTGTCACCTTAGATGAATCAAGTTAAGGAGCTAATCTAAGGAAAAGGCAAGCGGCGACTACTGATAAGTCCTGACTTTTGACTCATTTACGACTTGTTATTTCATGAATTGGTGTCCTCAAGGCCTAATTTGTGTTCATAACTATTTTTAAAATGTTTATGTGCAATCATTAAGGGTTAAAAACAAGGCAAGGACATTACATTGCGAAAAGAAGCAAAAAAGGTGGAAAATAAGAGCAAAAGCAAGGTTGGAGATTGCAAAAGTCACTCGGCGACTCGCCAAGTGAGTGTTTAGCTCGCCAAAAGATCCAGCAAGTTTGGCTCGTGAATCAAGCCAACTCGGCAAACTCAAGTGCAAAATGGTTCGTCACCCAATGAAACGGCAAGCTCGACTCGCATCTCCTAAATGATATTAGAGAAGGAAGTCAAGTTTGATCTGCGAGAAAGGATTCAAACGACAAATCGCAAACTGTGAAGTCAAGAATTGAAAGGTTGAAGAAGAAATTTGGTGATAAAGCCTACCCATCGGCGGATCGTTGAATCATTCAATGAACCCGAAAAATCTCACCAATATTTTCTCGAGGTTAAATTATGGGATATTTTTGGAAACATATAAATTTGTTTTTGAAGAGAGAGGAAAAAACTTTGACACTTTAGAATATTTTACTAGTATAAACTTATATTCTCTTGGGGATTTTGAGCTAGAATATTGGGGTTTGAGGGTTTTAGTCATAATTTTGGCATTGAATATTGAAAATTTTGACATCCTGATTGAACATCCTTTTGGTGATTCTTACTTAGTTTTTACTATGTTTAGCTAAACCCCCTTACCTTAGGGGTATGATTAGGTAATCGAAT
This sequence comes from Solanum raphanifolium, assembly GCA_036250405.1. Lineage (NCBI taxonomy): Eukaryota > Viridiplantae > Streptophyta > Magnoliopsida > Solanales > Solanaceae > Solanum > Solanum raphanifolium. Next base: position 59,071 of record JAJOOE010004025.1, read on the forward strand.
ACACAAATTAGATTGTGGGTATTGTTAATTGCTATATTTAATGTTGTTTTAAAATGGGTTCAGTTTTTTACTCATGTTTTCATTTATGGATTGAAGTTGAAAATTCAGTTCTAGCTTTAGCTCTCTATGCTTGCTTGTGAAAGATGCTTAGAGTGGAGTATATAACTCATAGTTGTATTGACTCTTGTCTTTACAACCCATCTTGATAAAGTGAGTTAAATTAAGGATTTCGGTTGCTTTGTATCATTAGGCTTGTTTAGGTTCAAACGAACATGCTTTAAATATAATAGTTGAATGAACGAATGGTTGTTATAGTTACAATCAATCCTACCCACTAAGATTCAACAACTTAAAGCAATTTGTCATGACCCAATAAGAAAAATTAGCATTCGATTGCACGCACACTCCTAAGGGCTACTCTCTACTTGTTCAAACCCCGCGTTAGTTGTCTTCCTTAAAAATAGGTTACTAAATCCTCATAATATTGATGATTAAAATTTATTGATTTACATTATGTTACATTTTGTTTATTTAAATTCTACAATCAGTTAGAACACTTTCATACTTCGTTTTTGAATTCTTTTCAATAGCATTCCTCATGGGATCGACCCCAACTCATCGTTGGGTTTTTAATTTTTAACAACCGCCTATGCTTTGATTCATAAGAGGTGTAGTTAAGCATTATAAAAAATGGTACCGCTTTCGGGGAGTGGTGTTTAGAATTATTTTATTGAAGTGTTATCGTGTACTAAGTTTGTTCTCGTAGAACTCTTTTATAAGTGTTCTTGTTGTTTGATAGCAATGGGTGAAGACATGAGTATGAATTGGAGCAATGATGTTAGTCAACTTGGGAACAATGATGAAATAAGAAAATTGAACGATGACAATGTGAATCAAATGGGAAGCTCCAGTGCTATTCGTTTTCCCCCAACTGTGGGCAACACTATTTTTTCATGTGACCGAAACTATGCTACAACTGCTACAATTGAAGTATTTCAGTGGAGGACTTGCTCATGAGGACCCTTATGATCACATTTGAAATTTTGTAGATGTGTGTGGACCATTCTTCTTTACGAATATCTCTCAAGAGTCAATCCGACACCTTTTTTTTTCCTTTTCTCTAGTGGGTGAGGCAACAAAGTGGTAGGCCGAACTATCAAGGGAATCAATTACTTCTTTGGAGGAGCTCGCAGAGGTGTTCTAGAAACAAATTTTCCTCCCTCGAGGATGTTGAAGTTGAGGGACAACATTCGAATTTTAAGCGGGTTGATGGTAAGCCCATTCATGAAACTTGGTTTGAGGTTTAAAAAGCTACTCCTATAATGTCCTAGTCATAGGCTGCTGGATAATATGTTCTTGCAATATTTCTACCAAAGTCTTGACACCTTCAACAAGGGTGTAACACCTCAGATTTGAGGAAGGGCAATGAGCATGTTAGAACTCCAAGGTTCCATCCAACCAAGGCCAACCACAGACCATAGGTGGGTCCGTTAAGAGGTATCAAGGAGACTGTGAAAGGCAGGAACCACAACAATAACCTACGAACCATCGGTGGGTCCACGACTTGTGGCTAGGGGAACCGTAAGTCAACCAAAACACTCTGACCACCAATGACGAGTCTGCAGGACAGACCGTCAGACTTGAGTTGTGGGTCATGCTGGTAGTTAATGTTTCAGGATTAGTGGGGTCTTTTCCTAATTAATTAGTTCCTACACTAAGTCGTTTTACCCTTCACTAAGACCCCTATATAAGTACTTTTAACCCCAAATTTTAGCCCATTATCTTCATTCTTCCAAATTCACAAAAGAAGATCAATTCCCTCTTCAAAATATTTCTCTCTCTAGAAACATGAAGAAGAAGAATAAAGATTCAACCTAGGGTTTCAAGTCTACACTTAAATCCACCATTCAAGGCTAGAATTAGGTTGAAAGGGTATCTCACCTTATTGAATCAAAGAATAAGAGCCATCCAAATGAAACTAGCTTGGATTGGTTATCCTAGGATGCCTTTCCATGAATAATAAGGTCAAATAAGAGATGACTATTCTGTGGGATTTATGCTTAGCACAAAGAGGATATTGAGATGGAAGATCTCCCGTTAGTAGAGGTCGAGTTTCTAGAAACAATCTCCTTATCCATTACATATGTGCCCCCATAGGATGATTCTCTCAACATACATAAGCTAGTTGATCCACTTAAGCTAGAAGTTCATGGTTCTACCTTGCCAAGTAGGACAACCCTTTAAGGTGTGGGAGACACCAGGGAATCATGTTATAGCTCACATGGTCTCTATGTCGGTTAAGCCTAATCCCCCACATTAAGAATGAACTAAGGTTACATCAACAAGTATCGCACGTGAGTTCAAAGGTTCTAAAGATGATGTTAGGTTGCATTGACCATGCTTTTATGACATATGTTTTCTAACATTTTTATATCATGTTTTAGCTTGGTCAATTGCATATCATGAAATAAAATGTCCCTTTTAGCATGATTTAAATGTTTTATGCATGTCTACCATACTTAGTACATTATTTTGTACTAACCCATACTCTTACCTATATTTTTTGCAAATGTAGGGTATGTCACGACCCAGGGGTACCTCCTAGATGTAACAAGGCGTACAAGACCCCGAGCGGCCTCATACAAGCCCCTTAGCATATCATAACATAAAGAAATAGAAATGATGCGGAAATTTTAAAACATTTTTCCATACAATCAAGTCTCTTATAAACACAAGCGGAAGTTTATTACATTTTGTCTCAAACCATCTTGTACATGAATGTCTTTCGGAAGCTGCCCGTACAAAAGTTCTAAACATAAAAAGAAAGACAAAAGAACATGGAGGCTATCTCCTTGAACTATGATGATGCACTAAAACTTCAATCCTAGCTCCGACTAAGATCCTAGCCACAAGGATGGAAGTCAATATCGCTGGATCCTACATTTGATAAGAATTTAGGCAAGCATATGCATTAGTACAAAATGTACTAAATATGACAGGTAGCATAACATCATCAAGACCATTACATAAGCATTAGTCAACATAAGCCATAAGCTATGAGCATAAGAGATAACAACATTGTCGTAGGCATAATCAACGCATCTAAATCATCATAACGTAAGAGAAACACTTCATAAGTAACCTCAAAGCATACTTGTGCAATGCATGGAAAAGACCCCATAAATTTCACCCATGCTAGATAACCACTTTAGGACATCATTCATGTTCATCATCTTTTAACCATATCTTTAGCTTATTTCTCATAGACAAGGGAACATTCACCTATAGTCAAACTTATCAAGGAAGGCAACTATAGCAACAATCCAAGATAATCATGCATTATACAAGAAAATCTCATAATAAAACATACTTACAATACTTCCTTGCAGTAACCCTAATTCATCATAAACAAACTACATTAGTTAGGGACTTGTCCCTTTCTAGCTATTTTCATCATTCATGGAAAGGTACCACTTTAGTACTCCAAGACAATTCATTATACATGAATGCTTACAATTTACCAATTCAAGGCTACAAAGGAAAAGCATCACCTCATGCTAGACCAAGCTATCATGGAAAGCATACTATCATGCAAGTCCAAGCTACACAAGGAAGGGTACGATTTTTCAATCCAAACTACCAATGAAATGGGTTGGCCTCGCCAAATCATGCTATCATGCAAGCATTTTATTATGCTAGTTCAATCTAACCTTAGGAAGGGTACGAATGCTCAAACCAAAGCTACCAATATAAGATCTTCTACTCAAGCTACCATGCATGGTCTTGTCTTACCAAGTCAAGATAATCATGAAGGGATCTTATGTCACAATTTCAAGCTATCCTAGTCTAACATGCTTGATTCATTTTATGTGAGAAAACCTTTCAACCTATAATCATTCTATGTGAGAAAACCTTTCACATTATACATTCATGCATTCATGGTATAGATTATGTGGGCAAAGGCCTTCTACAATAATTATATTACAATGCAACATTCATAGTATTAGCTTTACTCTCAAAGCCTCAACAATCATAGTTCATCATGCAAGTTTTACTCTAAAAGCCCTAATAATCATAAGTCATATTTCATGATTTACCATCAAAACATTCCATCTCATATACATCATGTATGCCTAGCTCTTAAGACAAGTCTACTCATAATTTCTCATACATGTTTTACTCTTAAGAAATTCTAGTCATAAGTCATCATATAACCCCAATCTCAATAAATACTAATCATAGGTCATCTTTTATATTTTCACCTCATTAAATTCATATCTATATGCCCTAATCTAAAGCAATCTACTACACATATCATCAATCCTAGAAGATCATCTCTAAATCCTCAAGTTCCCCCTTCAAGGCACAAAACCCACTTACTTCAATTTCATCTCTCTAGACATTGGTTAGGCATGAAAATATTTAATTTCATCTTAAAAATATAATTTACTAACAATTCAATCATAAACAATCATTATCGACTCAATGGAATCAATATTCATAAAAGCCCACAACATTACAAGAAACCCTAACTAGAATTGGGGATTTCATCTTCACAATTGGGGAAAAGTAGGGAGGTCCATGCATGAAAGAAGTCCATGGATGAAGAGCTACCTTACCTTGATCACAATGCCCTAAAAATCATAGAGATTGGATGCCTTGAACTTGACCGAGCATCAAACTCTATCTTCTTCATCAAGTTCTGGAGAGATAAATATTTGAGAGAATGAAATTAGGGATTCTTTTGGGATTTTGGAAATAATTACTTAATTGGTAAGTTTAAAGAATTAAATTAGCTTATATAGCTGTACAAAGTCTAGGCAAAATGACTTCACCTAATACCTACTTAAAGAGGAAATTCCCAAAATGCCCTTAATTGGGCAACCTGGTGCTAGGTATCACGGAAGGCTCCACGAGTCGTGATCTTCACCACTGGTCATGGTCCTAGCCATAGGCCTTGGTCCATAGTCTAGGCCACCATGTCTTGGCCTCCCCAATTTGAATTCATCTTCACAGGCCTTCCCACGAGTCGTGGTCTTCACGACCGATCGTGAAGTGGCTCATGAAGATTAGCCATCTAGGGAAACCTCAAGGTAGCTACTTCCTTAGCCACCACGGACCACACCACGAGTCGTGGTCCTCACCACTGAACGTGGTGTTGGTCTTGAAGATAGGGTAGTCTCTTGGAAAGCTTGGGGCAGCCTTGGCCCTTGCCTTGTCCCTTGCCCCTTTGCCTTGGCTCTTACCCTATTTCCTTGGCTCTTGTTGCCCTCATACTTAACCCTAGTTGTCCTACTAAAATACGAGGTGTTACTGTAACGACCCAGGGGTACCCCCTAGATGTAACATGGCACATAGAACCCCAAAAGGCTCCATGTAATCAACTTAGCATATCTTATCGTAAGATAATATAAAAGTGCGGAAATTCTAAAACCTTTTTTTCAATACAATCGAAGTCTCATAAAATGAAGTGGAAGTCTTTAACATTTGTCTCAAACCATCTAAAACAACTATGAATAATTCTTGGGACACATCCCATACAATAGTACTAACATAAAAGAAAGAGATAAAAGGAAAGGGTGATCAAGTCCTCAATGCTACGAGGACTCACCAAAACTTCTCTTCTTGATCTACGATGAACCTAGCCACGAGGATGAAAGTCAATATCGCCGAACCCTACATTGGATAAGAATGTAGGCAAACGTATGTGTTGGTACAATAATGTACTAAATATGATGACTAGCATAAATCATCAACATAAGCATATAAGAGGCATTAGTCAACATTAGACATATTCCTTAATAATAAGAGAATAACAGAAGTCATTAGCATAAGAGACAAAATCATAAGACATAGGCTATAAGCATAAGAGATAACAACATAGTCATAGGCACAATCAATGCATCTAGTTCAACATGACATAAGAGAAACACTTCATAAGCCACCTCAAGGAAAGCTTGTGCAATGAATGGATAAGACCCCATAATCCCACCCTTTAGGTCCTCATTAATCTTTATTACCTTTTTTATCTCATCCTTACCTTATTTCTCATAGACAAGGGAACATTCACCTTTAGTCACACATATCAAGGAAAGTAACTTATAGCAGCAATCCAAGTTAAGCACCCATCATAAGCATAGGTCATAAACATATTCATTACATAGGTCATCATAACATAAGAGAACATACAATAAATACGCTCAAAGCATACTTGTGCAATGCATGAATAAGACCCCATAAATCGCACTCATGCTAAGTAAAGCTCCTTGAGTAACCATAGTTCATACTAGACTTGACCTTGTGGGAATTAGCCTTACTCACATAGACCATGTGAGCTTACATGGAATCCGGTGTTACCCACACCGAAAAAGGTTGTCCTACTTGCCTAAGGTATGACCATGGCTTATTAGCTTTAGGTTAATCCCATAGAAAAATAACCTACGGGGGCACGTAGTTTACAAGATAAAGACATTTTTACTAGAAACCTGGACTCAAATGTCGTAGAAGGTCTCCATCTCATGTGATACATACTTTGGGGAACCCATTTGGAAAGCTGGACTCAACTGGTGTAAAAGCTTTCATCTCATTTTCAATATCCACTCGGTGCTAAGCACAATTACCATATAGTACATATTAAGTCCTAACTTGTTTCGTTAGGATAACTGATTATATCATTCGTGAGAATAACCTTTCACCATTCATGTCTTCATGTTAGATTCAATTAGGTGAGAAATCCTTTCAACCTAGAATCTTCATTATGTGAGAAACCCTTTCACATCATGTTCATTATGTGTTCATGAAAATAGTCTTTCAATCATCACAACAACATCGTCATAATCATGGTCTCGTCATTCATAGTCATGCATAAATGTGTGTGTGAGACTCGCCATTCAAAAACACCACTATTACATCATAGTCAGATTCACTTTACTCTCACAGAAGTGTTCTTAAAGCATATACATAACCTTCATAAAATATGCACAATATCATAGCTTACCCTTTCAAAGGTTAATGCTCATATCAAGTCAACATATCTAGAAATACTACATTAGACATGGATAATACCATAATTCAAGTAGTCAAATCACTACATGCATAATCTCATATGCACATGATATAGGTCATGTGAGCAAAGTCCTTTCACAACAATACCATATACATTTCAATGACACAAATAGCTTCACTCTCATGCATAATTCCACATGTTAGGATTATTCTCAAATCCCTAGAATTCATCATGTATTACTAAAAGATTTACTCTCAAGAAATACTTCTCAAAAGCACCTCATAGACCTAAGTCTTATGGTATTCCCCTCACATGATTCATCCTTTGCCAATTTTAACCATATATCTTCATATAGACTCAATCTCAACACTACTAATCATCATTCATCATATAAGCCTTAATCTAATTAATTCATGTCTACAAGATTTACTTCTAAGAAATTCATATTTAGGTACTTTGATACAAAGTAATTCATAAAGCAATTAATCAATCTCAATTTCCTCTTTCATGGCATAAAACCAAACTATATCAATTTCACCCTATAATTTTAGATTAATCAAGAATACATGTATAATCATACTAAAAACATCTAATTAAATCATAAACAACCATTATCCAATCAATTTGATCAACATACAACAATACCCACAATATAGGAAGAAACCCTAACTAGAATTGGGGGGCTTCATGGAACAAAAGAGTCCATGAATGAATAAGCCATCATAACTTGATTACGAAGCCTAGCCATTTTGAAACAATGGAGTCTTGACCTAGCTTGACCCTCTTCTTCTTCTTCTTCTTTCTAGAGAGAGAATTTTTGAGAGGGAATTGGGCTTCTTTTGGGGTCATGAAACAATAATTTAGAATTACTTAATTAAGGGTCTAAAGTCTTTATATAGGTGGTCTAAACTAAGATAAAATAATGTTACTTAATAACTAATTAACTCTAGAAAGTTCAACTAAGCCCTTACTTAACTGCCTAACCCAGGCACTACCTCACCCACGAGACCATTCCCACGGGTTATGGAGGGACCCATGGGGTGTGATGGTCAACGTGGGTGGTGGTCTGCGGGTAGTCATCTCAAGCCTAAGCCCTACGACCCCATCCATGAGGTGTGGGTCCTGCCCCCGAACACTGCCTTAGGAAGATTGCTAAGAGGGCTCACCCACGCTGCCCACCTACTGGGCGTGGATGGCCTCGTGGGTGGCACTATTTTTGGGCAGTTCTAAGGTGCTCCTCAAGGACCATTGGTTGGTCCTTGGGGAGTCGTACATTAGAGTTCTACCTCGAAACCCTTCATTCTAAGAACGGGAGGTTAAATTCACTACTTTAAACCTCACGTCAAGCTCTAGTTTAGCCTACTAGTTTCCGAGGTGTTACAGTTACAATATCTCCCCCTTGGGAACATTCGTCCTCGAATGAAACTCTAGGCACTTCTTAAGGTCACAAATCTAGACTACCAACCCATTATGAATGCAAGTCATACTAATGCAGATAAACAAAGGAGGAAAACTTCAACTCCAAGCCCAGGACCTACGACCCCATCCACGAGACATGGGTCCTGCCCGTGGATACTGCCTTAGATAGATTGCTAAGGGGGCTCACCCATGCTGCCCACTTTCAGGGCATGGCTCAATCCGCGGGGCGTGGATGGCCTCGTGGGTGGAATTATTTTGGGCAGTTCTAAGGTCCTCCTCAAGGACCCTTGGTTGGTCCTTGGAGAGTCGTATCTTGATGTTCTACCCCAAAACCCTTCATTCTAAGTGCGGGAGGTTAAATTAACTACTCTAACCCTCACGTCAAGCTCTAGTTTAGCCTATTAGTTTCTAGGGTGTTACAGTTACAATATCTTCCCCTTGGGGACATTCCTCCTCGAATGACGTTCTAAGAACCTCTTAAAGAAAATGACTCTAGAGTAGCAGTCCATCATGCACGCAACACATCTAAATGCACCCAACCAAGGAAGAAAACATTAACTATAAGCTACATGTACTCAATGCTTCGCATGGAAGGTAGGAACTACATCTAACAACCCAATATGCATGAAATCTCTTAACAAATCATGTCCAAGGAGGAACTGCCATCTCTGAGCTATCACATGCTCAACGCAAACTCATGGAGCCTATATGCACTTTATACTCAAAGAATACATTCAAGGAGGGATTCTAAACTCCGAGCTAAAATATGTTCATCAATTCATCTCATGAGGTCAATATGTAACTCATACTAATGCATTACAGCATGAGGAAATCAATCATATAACTCATTAAACACAAGCGTTCAGGAACATGCATCATATGGGGAAATCATGAGAACATCTAAACCACACATGACTTCATACAAATAGCAACTAATGAGGGACTTATAATCTCAAGCTAGGGGAGGAGTAGAAGGATAGGGGATGAAGATATCGGGACATCATAATGACCTCGGCCTCACAAATAGAACTCTCAATTAAAAGATCCATACCTAACCCCTTCATGGAAGCTACCTCTTAATTTTCCGGTCTAAGATCTCTATCGGAACATCCCTATAAGAAAGATTTTCCATCAACTCCCTAGTCATGAACATTAGGATTACTTAACAACATTGAAATCTAGGTAAACCATCTCCCCCTTGGGAGGAAGCCTCAATGGACTTTCTAAACACCGTCTCTTTCAATTCTACTAAGGTCGGATCCATACCTTGCTTAACTTTCACAACTATCACAAAAGACAATTTGGAACTATCTTAAACCATAAAAATACTCTTGGTAGAGTTTACTAACCAAAAATCATTACTACAACTCATAATGACCATACCAGGTTCTAAAGTCATTTTTAGGACATCATCATCTTTCACCCTCATTTGGTGCTAACCCGAACTAAGGTCAATCTTAAAAAGGTAACTAACTCTTTGAAGTTTGTCAACACTTAAGTATATCCTCACCTTAGCTAGGTGGTGCATGCAACCCTGAAAGTCAACATTAAGACAAAACATAATCCAAACTTTTGGCATAGATTTTCCCCCCTTCCAGTCTCGTATAGGCCCATTCAGGAACTAGAAATTTTGACTCACGGGTTCTACAATCAAAGAGAAGCATAATATGTGTGAAACCAAACAAACACAAAGATAACATGAAAATCTACAAATCACAAACATTAATTAAGAAGCTATTAACATAATGGGATCCACATCGGGAGCACACCCTTCTTCACCTCTAGCCTGGAGTGCATAAAACTGATTTCGCTAAAGAGCATCCTCTCTTCCTTTAGCCTTCGGCGTAGGACAATTCCTCATATTGTGACAACTTTCACCACAACTAAAACAACCCTCTATGCTAGCTAAACATCTACCCTCATGTCTCTTTACACACCTAGCATAAATAAGCCATAGGGATTCACTACTAAATCCTTGAGGTTTAGGGTTAGACACCCTATCCTCCTAATACTAAGAAGCATTGGAAGAACCTTGTTCGAAAAACCTTTGTCGGTTCCTAGAACAACCATGTCTGTCGGATTGATCATGAAAGGACTTCTCCTCATCAATTCAAGACCTTTTTTTCTCCCTAGACCTCTCTTTTGTCTCCTCAATTTTTTGGCAATGAGTCATAAGACAAGCAATATCCATGTCTTGGATAAAAATTGTTGTACGTCATTCTTTTTCTACCAAATTGGATACACCCAACATAAACTTACTCATTCCCGTCCTAGGGTCGGCTACTAGAGATGGAGCATACTTTGACAATTGAATATACTTTAGGGCATACTCATTCACACTCATATTTCCTTGACGAAGGTTAAAAACACAAGCACCTTTGCTTCACTCATCTCAAGGGGAAAGAATCTATCAAGAAACGCCGGTTTAAACACTTCCAACTCTACGGGACCCACTTCTACCAGCCTTGCCTCTTTTCATTGATTATACCACACTTGAGAAACTCCTTTCAATTGGTAAGCGAACAATTCCGCCTTCTCTTCCGAAGTAAATCCCATAATGTCTAACACCTTATAGACCTCATCTATAAACTCTTGAGGATCTTCCTCAACTTTTGACCCATAAAAGTCCGGAGGGTTCATCCTACTAAAGTCCCTTACTCTTGAAGCCGTCGTATTCACATTGTTGTTCATGGGGGATACAACCTCTCTATTGGCTCGGGCCATCACGTCTTGAGCCAACACCTGAAAAGCAAATCTAAACTCCAAATTAGTCACATTCCCCTCCACAGAGTTAACTAGACCTTTTGGAGCTTGTGGAGGAGCTTCTTAATCCATATTTCCTTCCTCATTCCTTCTAGCATTACGCCTTGTAGTAGCCATATCCTGAAGACCATCGGGTAAGGATTAAGAGAAAGACCTTATATAGTTAAACTCTATCGCACGACTTAGAGTAATAAATAAGTGAGAATTCCTAATCATCTAATAGCTTCTCATACATAAATGTGGTGCGCTTCACACTTATGAACAAGACTCTACTAGACGTGGTTCAGAGACATCCTAGAATTATTCTAAGCCTTGTGCTATAATTACCAAGTTTGTCAGGACCAAGGGGTACCCCTTAGATGTAACAAGGCGTACAAGACCCCGAGAGGCCTCATACAATCCCCTTGCTAATCATAACATAAAGTAATAGAAATGATGCAGAAATTTTTAAAACATTTTTCCATACAATCAAGTCTCTTATAAAAACAAGCGGAAGTCTATTAAACTTTTACTCAAACCGTCTAGTACATGAATGTCTTTGGGACAAAGCCCATACAAAATTTCTAAACATAAAGGAAAGACAGAAGAACATGATTGCTATCTCCTCGAATTATGAGGACACACCAAAACTTCAATCCTTGCTTGTCACGACCCGGGAGCACCCCCTAGTCGTAACCGGCGTACTCGACCTCGAAGAGGTCTAATACAAGCCTCTTAGCATTCATTCATCGCATAACACTAAAAACATAATGAATTTAAAACTTTCTTTACCAAGAAAACATT
>JAJOOE010004026.1:0-28588 GCA_036250405.1 Solanum raphanifolium
TGGGGTGTGGAGGGGGGGGGGGTAGGGAGTGTGTGTGGGGGGTAATTTTTTAATTAAAAAAATTTAAAAAATTTTAATGAAAAAATTTAAAAATTTGTTAATTTTTTTTTTTTGGGATGGGGTGTGTTTGTGGGGGGGGGTTGGTAGGGGTAGGGGTGGGGTGGTAATTTTTTTTACATTTTTTTTGGGATAGGGGGTGGGGGGTGGGGGGGGGGGCTGGTAGGGGCTGGAGAGAAGTGATAAAAAAAACTTTAATTTTTTTTTTTGTTTTAAAGGTTTTAACAAGATTTCTATTATAATATGGGTACCCATATTATCCATTGGGTAACTCGTTTTTACCCATTTAAAATGTGAGTCGAGTCGGGTAATTTATCCATTTTTATTTAACTCGTTTTTTGATCGACTCATATTCTCACTTGTTTGCCACTCCTAAAATAGACATATACGTACTTCACGATCCAATTGATGAGGTTGACTCCGCGAATTGTAGGGTTTGAAATGCTAAGGGAGGTGAGGGAGTCCATTGGACTCATCCATGATCACATGTATGAAAAACAATAAAAAGCACATAACAACCTTTTCACTTGAAGCTAAATAAAGGAAATATCCGGATGATTTGAAATGCTAAGTCGCAACAAGAATTAATTTCATGCAAAGAATCAGCACCTAGATATTCAAAATGAGAAGGAAAAAATGCATAGTGCATAAGTTAATGATCATAACTAAGTTTTCCTAATTACAGTCACTTAAAGGGCAAGCCAACTATCAGTCAACAAATGTTCAGTGACTAATATCATGCTCAACTAGTAAAAGTTGGTTAAGTTTAACCTACTATTCGAGAAAATTCGCGATGAACACTATAAATGGTCAATAAGTATTATTGGCTAGAACCAACGACCTTTAAGAACAAGCATCAAAATACCAACCATATAAATAAAATTTAAACAAAAATGCAAATCAATGAAATGGATGAGCTACTACATCTCAAACATAGTCGAAAAGTATACTAGAGTATGCACAAAAGAAGGTAAAAATCAACACGAAGCATAAGACTCTACGCAGCAGCGGGTGACTAAAAACCAAGATAAGAACTCAAACTTCAGCACAGTATAAGAGACAACAAATAATTATACGAGAAAATCACAAATATCGTACCAATACCAATTCTTTAAATGCCAAAATAGAGACAAAACTGATCAAATGGAGATTCACATATTTAAAAAGGGAACCAAACTTATAAAAGAAAAAATCGAATTGCTAAACAAACTAATCCGCTAACTATAACATCAAATTAATCAATACATCCAGAATATTCAAGAATTTAAACATTTTCCCGAGACAAACGAGCTAAACTCAAATTGTATGTAATGTTGACTGAAAATTGGAAAAAAAAAGGCAGATGTTGGGTCTTAAAATTGATTTAGGATGAGGTAAGAAATGCCTAGAATTAAAATTTACGAAACGGCAAATTGAGATTAAGAACTTAATCAAATTGAATTTAAATAAGATGAATTAATACTAATTAATTAACGGACTTCTTAATTCTAACAAAATAACATAATTAACTCAAATATAAACTAATTAACTCAAAATATAAATTATAATTAAACTAAACTAATTAATATATCTTTTTAGATGGTTTTCAAATATTTATAAAATATAGTAATTATATACACAATATAGATATATACATATATTATTTTAAAAAAAATTATAAAATGGAAAATTACTTAAAATAACTTGAAAATATTTTGAATCTTATAAAAGTTAATTATTTCAAATTATTTGAAATTCAAGAAGCTCGATGATTAATCCATATTGTGGAAGGTCAAAATTGAGCGTCAAGAACAATTAAGCATTTTCATAACTTTCAACATGTGATCATGACCTCGTATGGATTTATGAAGTGGTGAGGCGTGTTAGCGTTCGATCATAAATTTTTGAAGTATTTTTTTTTAAAAAAAATCTTTAAATATTGACTAACTTTTTAGAAAAAAAATGATTAAATAAAAGAGAGGTTCATAAGGAATTAAATTTAACACTTAAAGTGCTTTGGAAAGAGTAAACTTTTGTAAGAAATGACTAAATAAAGAAAGTATTTGGAATGAAGGGTGAATGTATATGTGTTTATATCTGTTAATCATAGGAGGATTATTCTAGAGAGAGAGTAAGAAATTGGGCCGGGTTAGAGTGATTGGGCCGGAATTGGTCCAAATTTTGGGTCTGAAAAATGGTGTAAGGGGTGATGAAATTGGTTTTAAGGATTTGGTCGATTAGATTGCTATCAAAGCTAAGTCAACTTTAAAATGTAACTGAAACTAACTTAATTTGACAAAAATTGAAATGAGGCGAATTTTTATTGATTAATTCCTAGCTTCTTAACCTTAACAAAATAAAAATAACTAACTTAATTATTTGAATGGTGTAAGGGGTGATGAAATTGGTTTTAAGGATTTGGCCGATTAGATTGCGATCAAAGCTAAGTCAATTTTAAAATGTAACTGAAACTAACCTAATTTGACAAAAAAATGAAGTGAGGCGAATTTTTATTGATTAATTACCTAACTTCTTAACCTTAACAAAATAACAATAACTAACTTAATTATTTGAATGAAGAATTAATTAATTATATATTAATTGTTGTATTAAGAAATATCCGATTTTGAAAATCGATTCAATTTTAAGAGAAAAATCAACTTTTAAATGAGTCGCTACTTTTTAAAAAAAAAAAGAAATTAAGAAAACTTAACTTTAGAGACTTTAACAGAATTAAACCTAAAAGATTTAGGAAAAAGGGTATGGAGTTCTTACATTTCAAGAAGGCCTTTAAGACACTTGAAATATCCGTAAACGCGGTTATCCAATGACTTGAAAAAAAGACTTATTTAATTAACTTGGAAAATATCTAAAGGAAATAAAATTCAAAGTCATTTAAAAAAAAATTAATTTAAAGCACTCAAAATAATTCAAAAAGAAAGCAAACTTTATTTTTTTTTTTAAAAATCAAGTAAAGAGAGATAATTAAATAAAATCATTTAAACAGAATAAATCATTATAATAAAAATGATTAGTCTTTAAGGGAATTTAATTAAGTTAATGAAAAAATAAAGTTAGACAAACAAACTACAATCAAAGAGAATAATAAAAGGAAAAGAAAAGTGAAAATTTTATAAATGACAATTATTAGACTAATATTTTCAAGTTATAGCAGTAGAATATAACTTTCAAGTTGTAACAATAAAATTTTTTAGGTTCTAACATTTTATTTTAAAAAAAAAGATTTTTTAAGTAATTGTAAAAATGTGTTTTGAAAAAAACAAAAAGAAAAAAAAGGAAAATAAATCAATTTTGAAGAAAAAAAAATAGAAATAGGTGTACTAATTAATTTTGAATTGATTGATGATAATTGTTAATTAGCATAAATTTAGGAGATTCAAACTAATTAGTAATATTTATCTTCCTTAATTCACTCTAATCTGTTAAAATTAATTTAAAATATCTTATTTTTATCCATTTTCTTCAACGTTTCTCTCTCTTAGTTTTTCTTTTTCAGAATTCTTGTCATTGACGAGTAAATTCAGTTTTTTTTTGTTTGAAAAATCTTCATTTTGTTGTGATGGACGACTTCTTATCTATATTAATTAAACATAGTGGAAGATGGGATCCTTTAGGTTAGTATTCTTTATGATTTATTGTTTGCATTTGTATATTACTAAAATGTAAAAAAAAAAAATTAAAAAAAAAAAGCAATGAAACTGTAAATCACATTTTGTGATTTTGTTTATGTATACTAGATTTAAGTTGTGATGTTTTTTGTATAAACCATCCATTTTGTTCATAATACGTACTAATTTTTGTGAAACTGTAGTTAATGACATTCTCTGATTTTGTTGGTACGTTTTTGTTTTTTTTTTTGGTTATTTTGTATACTGTCTATACCATGATTTCGAATATATGAATGATTTGAGTATAAATGTATAGAATATTAATAATTTTATCGTTGTAAAGTTATGAAATTTGTGGGGGAAAAAGTATGAAATTTGTTATAACATTGTTATGAAATTGGTATTTCTTTAGTCAATTTGATAATAATAATGAGATCGATTCGGTATGCAGATTAAAATTATAATATGGATTACTATTTTTTTTCCTGATAATATAAATAAAATGGATAGATTGGAATGAATTTGGTAGTGTAACTGGAATGATATAGGTATGAAAATGTATTCACTATTGTGTAAAAAATATGAGTAAGAAGTATGATGATTTGTATGAAAAATGTATTAAGTTGGTATGAAATGTGAAATGTGGAGTATTTTTTATATAATGTGTTTTATAGTGTGAATTTTGGTAGACTGTTTGGAATGATATTGGTATGAATGATTAGTGACGATTGTGTATAAATTTGTGTGAGAAGAATGAAATTGGTATGAAAAATTATTCAGTATTGTGTAAAAAAATATGAGTAAGAAGTATGATGATTTGTATGAAATGTGTATTAAGTTGGTCCCTCCCATCTCTCTCACCACCCCACTACCCCAACTTCACAATCATCCCTCCCATTCCATTTCTCATCATCATCATGTCGAAGAAAACGATTGTAACGCTTCAAAAGAGTCCTCGATTAGTTGAAGCAGTGGCGGAGGCAGGAATTCTATCAAGGGGGTTCAAATAAAACATAGGCGAAATCCTGAACCCCATAAACCATTGAGCTACTCCTTTGACATATGCTTAGGGGGTTCAATTTTAAATATATACATGTACACAAAAAAATTGATCTTATATATATAGTGTAATTTTTTTTTCGAGGGGGGTCGAATGACCCCCTGGACACACTCTACATCCGCCACTGAGTTGAAGCAACTTCTATGGATGAAGTACATGCTCCAACATTCAACATATTGACTCAAACCCCGCCGCCGAAAAATGTTGAAATTCCGGCAAATGGTGGTTCCTCTCAATCGAAGAATCAAAAGGAGAAAAAAAAAAGGAATTGCAATCAAATTAATTAACTATTAATAATTAATAATATAAAAATATAAAGAGATTAATCATTTATTAAATTAAATTTTAATTGATTTTTAAATAAATTTAAATTTAATTGATATGTTATAACCCGTAAATAAACTGTTATAAGTAAGAATTTTTTAAGAGTAGATTTAAAACCCGTAATATTATCTCTTAAATGTGTATATGGTGTGATTTTTCCTTAAAAGAACCTGATTTTTGGCCAAAAGCAGTCCACTTTGGACTGTTTGATTTACATTAAGATGTTGAGTTTTTACTTTATTGTTTGAATGTTCTAACATTAGAATTGTTTTAGCTTATTTTAATTTGATAAAAAAGAGGCAATTAATTTTTAAAGAAAAATTAAGAAAATTGATTTTCAAAAGATTAAAATAAAAAATCAATTGAAAATCTTATAAAGGGGTTCGGGGTTCATAATAACGTTTTAAGAAGGGTTTGAAAGCACCTAAAACGTCCGCTAACTTGCGGTTATCCGGTAATTAAAATATTGGGCTAAATAACTTAAAAAGATAAGCATGCTTGACTAGTTACGAAAATAGGCAACACTTTAAGGCTAAAAATCATTTTTTAGGGGGAAAGGGAAATACTATCCAAAATAATTAAGTAAACAATTTCAAAGTAATTTAAGTACGAAAACAAGTATACTTATTTAATCTTTAGAAAAAAATAAGTAATTAACTCAAGATGGCTATCCTTTGGGGAATTGATTTAGGAAAAACCTTAAAAGTGAGTAAACAAATAATCATGTAATAATAATTTAATAAAAATGAAATAAAGAAGGAAAAATTTAGGTCCAAGTCTGATTTTCTGTCCACCTAGGTCAGTACTTGGGCCTGATTTCTGCCTTTGGCCCAACACTTGGCACCTGTCCAAGACTAACATAAAAAAAATTGATTCTTTTTTGAACAATTTTCACATATAGCAAACACAAAAATCATATTTGTATGCTATAACTATAGTTTGCATAATTGCGCTCTATAGCAAATATAAATATGTATATTTCGCTATACATATACAAAAGAAAACAGTTGTATGTAATCTGTTTTGTTTCGGTATACATATACAAAAGATCAATTGTATAATTTGTGTTTGTATAAAGTGAGAAAGAGAGAAAGGCAAAAGAGAACTGGACAGAGAAATATTTGTATTGTATAATTATAAGTGTATAGGACGAAGATATATGTATTTGCATGTGTATATACAATTTTCTCTCGCTTTATACAAATAGAAACGCAATTATATATTTTTGTTTGTATAAGCGAGAGAGGCGAGGGTGAGACTAGTGAGCGAGATCTGGGAGAAAGGAGAGAGAGAGGAACGAGAATATATGTATATATACAATTTTTTGTCGCTTTATACAAACACAAACGCATTTTATACATTTGCGTTTGTATAAAAAGCGAGAGAGGTGAGGGAGAGAACGAGAGTGGCGAGCGAGATTCACCAGGAGAGAGGCAAAATAGCAACAGTTTGCTATGAGGTACAATTAAATCAAACTATATTTATAGCATTTAATTTGAATTAATAGTTTGTTATTATATACAATTTCCCCTTTTTTCTTTGAGCCTTAGGCCCAGTTATAATACAACATAAAACTGGAATTTTAGGAGGGCTTTTGGCCCATTTTCGTCACTGTATACAGTGTATACAACTGTTGTATCACACTGTATATCAGTGTATATGCTACGTATAATCTGCTGTATATCATGTACACAGCCTACTTTTTTGCTCCGAAGACCTTGGTTTCCGATACTTTGAATAATGAAGTTGACTCGATAGAGGAGGATTGGGCCTCCGTGGCCCATTCGGCATGAAAAGAGGAAAGTAATGGAGTTCAATGAACTCACCCGAAGCCACTTGAAAGTAAAGGGAAATAAACTAGCATCTATTCATAATGACGCAACTTACAAATAAAGCTTAATTAATCAACAGAAAAAGCCAGGCACATTATTGGTATAGTATCAATACACAGTTCATCAACAACTTATTATACACTTATTCAATACAAATCCATGCCACTAAACTAAACGCCAATTGACTAAAACTTCTTCCAGGCATAAACGGGTTACTGGAAAACAAAGATTTGGCAAATTCTAACACTTGAAAGACATGGAGTACATTAAGGGAAGCAATAATGACTAATCTAATTTGAACTTGAAAGCATATCTTTTCCAGATAACACAACTCACTAATCCAACCTAAAATGCTAAGTTCATGCCAAGCAAATGCCTCCTATATTGCAAACTTAAAGGGGACGAAACACATATTTTGAAGAAAAGCAATCTTAAAACTCCAACAAGCTTTAACTGCTATAGCATTGGATCAAGCATGTAAAAGGAAGAAAGTGGGCTAGTGATTAACAAAGTAAGCAAAGAAACTATACACTAATCTTAACAACTGTTGAAACATGTTGACATTGAAGAAGAATAAAAGCTAAAAGGATAATTGGCAAATTTGATATCTACTCATATTGAAATTAATCTGAACACCAAACTTCAACAAGTACAAGCCATTTCGAAAGGATACTAAAACAGACTCGACGAGATCAAAACCAAACAAGGATAAAACTACATGTCGCATTCTAAAATAACAAATGAGGTTCATACTAATCCAATTAGTAATTTTCCAACAATGTAAATACAAGATCAGTATATCACCACAAAATAAACAGATAATCAATTGAATCTAGATGGACAGAATCTTCCCATGTTCGAGCTAAGATGTTGAAAACAGCTCACACATAGAGCCACGAACTCTAAACGACTATAATCTGAAATAAACTATAGAGACACAGTATTTCGTAATGAAACATACAGATTTGAGAAGAGGAGGTTCAGTTCAGCAAGTTACAACTATAAACAAGCTCCAGCCAGTAGTCTTATTAGAACAGGAGAGACATAAGAGGAGTTGACACATAAACGAACAATCCAGCCTCAATACATCAACTCTTTCGTCATTTTTTACTGTTGTATCAATCGAAAGTACTTAACATAGATTCTACTAAATCGATTCAAACACATTGTGAGCAGATGACAAGAGAACCAACACCAATATTATGACTAATGGAACTCGAAAAGAGTCAACAATGATGAACAGTATTTTGAGCAGTGAAGGTATTTCGAAATAAAGAAAAAAAAACGTGAATATAAGGGAATCAACTCATACACCAGATGCAATTATAGAGCTACAAACAAAACTGAAAGAGCATTTGAATCAACCACCCAAACACGTTACTGGTTCATTATCAAACAGTGCAGTCTAAATATTTTCGAAATCTTGGCCTTGTAAGACTTTAAACAGTCAAGAATCAAACAATCACACATCGATTAAACTGAGATATCACGACATCAGGCTATAAAACTAAGCAACTCACGACGAAAAGATTAAAATCAGAGAGGGAATATTACCTTTTTGAAGGTAGCGACTGAGACAAAACGAGCAGGAGAAGAACTTTCCAAGACCACAAACAAAGATTCCGATGAACTCCCGTGAACAAGGAACGAGCAAGAGGACTAAGCGAAATCTGTGTTCTCTGTGATTTATATAAATATTTGAATATAACTATATAGCTAGCAATTTTTACCGTATTTTTGTCTCTAATGGCAGTTCATTCCAACCCTTTTCACTGAAGAGGAACCCGAGCTTTATAAAGGAGGTGGTGAGGATTTAACAAATTAACTAGCCAACTGTACATAGCTATAACCGACTAACTAGCTGGCTAACTCTAGGGATGCAAAACATCTTCATTGCCCCTAGCTTGAGAGGGGTGTTGATTGTCTCACTGTGCACTGTTACATTGCCTACTGTAACTAACTTTCAGTTAGCCAGCTAGTTAGTCGGTTATAGCTATGCACAGTTGGATAGTTAGTTTGTTAATTATGATTAATAGCTAATGATTAGTATATATAGTTGATAACAGACTATTGTGATGTATGATTGAAGTATTATATTGAAAGGACGTTCACGTTTTCTCTCCCAGTCTTCTTTAATCGAATTCATCTTATCTCTGCTATTTCATATATTTCCATGGAAGATATTGAATCTTAACAGGAGGTGAGGGCTGGGGAAAAAAAAGGAGGAAATCGGGTGGATTTTTTGCATGAAATTCGAAAATCGTTTTAGGATAAGGCTGCCAGCTTGAAATTGTACTGATGAGGGCCGCCTGAATGGTGAGCAAGGACGAGCGAGCTACAAGATTGAGACACCTGGATTGATTCTCGAATGTTCTCAGTACGGTAAGGGATAAGGGACGAGCGAGGGAGACGGACACGCGCGAGCTGGGCTTCGCGATTTCGTTTCTGGGTTTCGGCATCGCGATTCTGGGCTCGTTCGCTGGGCTGAGCGGATGGGTCTCGCGATTGCTGGAGAAGAAGACGCGTGAAGCCGTCGCGTATTGTCGCTGTATTGATGTATGCGTATTAGTATGCTGTTAACGATGGAATATCTGGGTCTTCTCAAAGTTATGAAATGGGCCGGGTCGGATAAGCTGAATAAAAGAATGGACTGGAATTGAGTGAATTGGAATGTTGGGCCAAGATTTTGGTCAAATTGGATAAGAATGGGTCTTGAAAAGGAAGCCAAATGTGGTCAATTTGACTTAAGAAAATAACCACGTGAATTGCAATTTCGACCAAATTAAGGGAATTGGTTGAATTCGGCCAAAATTAAAATAAGATGAATTAATATAATTAATTAACAAGCTTCTCAATCTTAACGATAATAAAAATAATTATCTTGATTATAAATTAGTTAACTCAAAAGTATGACCATAATTTAAAATAAACTAAATTAATAAAATATTTAAGTAAACACACAAAATCCTTTCTTTGAGATGCATTGTGAATATTTATTAGTATATACATTAATTATATAAAAATATGTGTTATTTAAAATATTATAAAAAGTGACTAAAATCACTTTAAAAACTTCGAAAATATTTTGAATATTATAAAGTCAATTCTTGCAAATCGTTTGGAATTTAAGAAGCTCAATGATTAACTTATATTGTGGAGTGTCAAAATTGGGTGTAAACAAGAATTTTTAATTCATTTAGTTAAATTCCTCAAAAGATAAACTAATTTCTCTAGTGTTCATTTTTACTTACCCAAATATCTGAATTTTTAAAAAATATTCCCGTTAGAATTATTGAAAGATTAAGTTTTCTAGTGACGACTCTATTGTAAGCATTTTTACTTGATTGTGAAAATGTTTTCAACATTTCAAGTGGTTTTTCCAAATAAGTTAAATACACCTGACATAAAAAATAAAAAATAAAAACTTTTCATATAAAAGGAAAAATTATTATGAGTTTGACACATTTGGAGTATTATGTGTCAACAAAAGATTTAAACAATTGGTTAGTATAAATTGAATAAGAATTAATTAGAAAAGATGGATTATAATAAAACTATTAGCAATTTTGTATCTTAAAAAGCTATAAATTATATAAAAAAATTCCCCATTTTTTTTAGGTCACCAATATAATACTCCCCACGACAAGGTCAAATTTTATTCATTCAAGTCCATAGTTGCAATTGAATATAGTATCAACTGATTCAACACCAGATTACAAGAATACTAAAAGAAGTACAATACCAATTTGGCCACTGAACGAATCATCAGCTTCATCTTTTAAACAATTACAAAGTTCAAAATGTATACAACTATATAAGCGAAATTTGATGTATTATTAATTGATGGACGGTGCAACCCAAAAGATATTGGGCAGCGTCACTGCTGCACCACATTCTTCATCACACACTTCTACCCGCAAGCAATATCTGGAGCAAATTTCACAATTTAGGATCTGTTTAACTTATAACTCTAGTTAGATCTGATCAAATTTTAGAAATGAACTCATTGCCTCTGTTACAACTCCCACAATTTGCAGAATGCATTTTGCCCACTATGAATATCATGGCTCGTCTTTGTTTATAATATTGGTAATCTTAGCTTGCCATTGAACTTTACGCGTAGGCTTCCTTCACTACAAGAAAAATGGTCGAGGGGAATTTGAGTCATTAAAAGTCCAAATCTGGTCGCTAAATGTCAATAACGACGGGAGCAAATCCGGTCGCGGCCAGTCGTTAAAAGTCCCAACGTTAAAAGTCAACGACCGGATTTCAATTCGGTCGTTAAAAGTACCTTTAACGACCACATTAATTCCAGTCATTATCCCTTTAGCGGCCGGATTCTCCCTTAGTACATGAACTTGGGGTCGTTTGGTTTGAAAATGAGTTATGATGGGATAAGTTATGTTGGGATAAGTTATATTGGGATTAGTTATGATGGGATAAATTGTGTTGGGATTATTTTTTATTGAGTGTTTGATTTGTTGTATTCAAAATAAATAAATTTTAAGAACAATTTATTTATTTACAAAAATGTCCTTCATTAATGTAAAAAGTGATATAACAAAAGGGTTGAAAGAGACATTTTTGTCATTTACCTATTTTATCCCGGGATTACTATACCATCTAAGGAGAGGGGTAACTTATCCCGGTACTAATTATTAATCCCGGAATAAGTTATCCCGAACTTGCCTACCAAACAACAAAATAAGCGGTACTATAACTTATCCCGATACTAATTATTAATTGTATGTTAGTTTCAATAACAATACTCTTAACGACCAAATTTCATGTCGTCAATGACCGTTTCATTACTTGATAAGCCATTTGTAAATGAGTTTTAAAGAACCCATTTTTATTTGCTATTATACAAAAATTTATACTAGTGAATAATATTAATTGTTTCATACATTGGAACACAAAGAAAATATACTTAATAAATTAATTAATTTAAAACTTCATTGTTAATACAAAAAACTAAATATAAGAAAAATCATATTGAACTTGTATGATAATCTTTATCAACTCCTGAAAAATTGCAGCATATATAAATAATAATAAGATATCATATTTAAACTACGTCTCTAATCAATGTAAAAGAACTCTTGAACTTCAACGAGCTCGGTACTTTCTTGAAATGATAGCTTCTTCATATTCAAATTCTTGAGCCGTAAAAAAGAAGTTTATGTCAGTTCATAGAAAAGAAACATTAAACCTCAACATAATTAATTTATGGGGGTTTCAACAACTCCAAAGTTAGGTCGTCCATAATTAATTTGTGGGGGTTTTTCACTAACCTTTGTAACAAGCAACGGGGGTTATTTTGCGGTGGTTTGAACCCTATAAATTGATTCTTAGAAAATTACCATTTAATTTTCAAAGAGTCACAACCTCTGATAATAATAACAAAATAGTAGGGTCGAAACCCCCACAATTCATAAAAATATAAATATCTTCCTATATTTTTGCCATCAATGGAACAATGCTCTAAAGCTAATTAGGTCAATAATAGTTCAAACAATCATAAATTTGTACACGTAATGATAGCGCTGCCAGCAATCAAAAAGGCATTAAGGTACCTTCACATTGCTAACATAAAATTGTTTAAGTATCATTTGGCTGGGAGAGCTTAATAATGTCATAGAGATGTATTCAACTCCACCACGAGGAAATTGATATTATCTACTACCCCGATCAATTGCTAAACACATCATTCACTCTAATCATTATGACATCTTGCAATTACATCATCCAAACTATCAAATACGATTGCGAGATACTTCAACGTTTGCCACTATAATAATTATCACCGGATGGTCTTGCGTCCATGGAGGAAAATGGTTCACTAGCCACATCTTGGCTGCAAAAAAACAAAAAACAGAACAACAAAACATCATAAGCAACATCAGTTTGACATAACTTAATTTAAGACCACAAAATTCAAAAATCTTACGTATTACTTTCTTAAACATCATAACCAACAGTGACTGAACATTTTCTTCACTAGCAGGGGGCTATCAAAGTAAAACACTGGGAATATAATGGACAAATATGGCTAATATCCCACCTAATAAATGAAAAAGAAAAGAATTTGATAAGTTTATTAGTTTAACAGAACATATATGGGATGAAGAAGGAGAAATGTCTAGTTTCGGGCGTCCAGGCATGTCTCCGATTACAAACTGTAGGCAAAACTTCAAATATGTACCAAAATATGTTGTTTGATATGTCCTTTCTGCCATTTATGGGCCATCTACTTAAATTATTAATTGTTCCAGAAGTAGTCCGTACCTCTGTATGGCATCGGTGTAGACCTCAAGTTCTTTTTACGATACCATAAGCATCAAATGTGTCATCTACTATCGAAATCATTGCTATAGTTTAGCAAGCATGACACGAGCCTGAGAGTGTTGAGATTCAGCATACACTCCCACTGTCCAAAAGTAGCACTTGACTGCTCTATCCCTAGCATATGGAAGTGTTGTCACAAAATCCAAATCTTTCCACCACCTACAAAATAAGTACCAATGTTAGAATTAATTCGAGAAATTACTATCAACAAACAATTTATATTTTTAATGTTAATTAACAGCTTAATTACCTTGATACTTCACTGAGTTCTTGTTTGTGCAACATCTGAAGTAAGTTGAAATCCAGTTTTGCAAATCGGAGCAACACATCATTCTCAAATTCCTTCTCTTCGTAGATGGAGATGAAGTAGCGTGTCTCGACTCTTGGAATGCTCTTATGAAGAGATTGCTCAAGTGCATGTGTCACTTGTTTACTCAGTGGTGACTTCAAATGTGGAGCTGCAGACTCAAGATGAGCAGTAGAGAAAGCAAGTGCCTCTTCTAAAATATCTTCTCCACGAGTCCTTACATGTGAAGCTTCGTATAAGTTCAAAAGACCCCTGATGTCGCTGCTAAGGGATTCATTAAATTTTCCCTTTCCATCTTGGAATCTGCTAAAGAGTTCTGGTTCAAGTTGAAAACAAAAGAGTAATTAATTAAACGTCAGTGGCGTAAGCAAGAACATAATAATTATATATAAAAAACAAATTAGTAAGTAGTAGCGCTTAATTCTCCAATTCATATAGTAGTGCTTGATAGATATATTACTCGGAGAGATGTTGCAACCATGTTGTCTTAGTAATCGAAATTGAACAGTTGATACGATAATTCTAACTTTTATCTTCATCTCTTATGTTTGAATTTGTCAAAATGGAGTACAAGAGAAGTCAGCACAAGCTCTAACCTTGACTTTTATTCTCCCATGGATGGAAGGAAATGAAGGCATCATGGGAGGACTTAAATGAACAAGTTTATGAAGTTCTAACCTTGACTTTTAAGCTAACACATTTATTAGGTACCGACCTTGAATTTTAACATATATACTCATATTTTACTAGATCCAAGTTTCTTGAATTTCATTTTACAGGTTTTACCACACATAATAGTGGAACATAAGCTATAATTGATACTGATGCATAGCAATTCAGCAGTTCTGAGTGATTACAACACAACAATTCTCACAAGTGGGGTCTAGGGAGGGGAGATGTACACAGACCTTAACCTTATGCTTGTGAGGTAGAGAGGTTGTTTCCGATAGAACCTCGGCTTGAGAAAATACTAGGCTTCTTGACATCAGTACCTGAGGGGGTAACAAAGTGGCCATTTTACACCTTAACTAAATGAGCAAATAAGAAACATGCAGCAAGGGCCTCAGAAAAATACTAGGCTTCTTGATATCAGTACCTGATTGAGCGAGTTAATAGGTCCATCTCAAGAACAAATCTACTTTAACCTGAGCATTAATGTTCCACCCACAACAATAGTCAATCATAAGCAACTCCCTTTTTCTTTTTCTTTTCAATAATGGTGTTGTTTAGGCCAGATTGTGCGCACCTTGACTATTTTGGTACTCTTAAAGAAGCATGTTATGTCAAATTATGGATAAATAAATCATTCATGTTAATATATGGCAGTGAATGGTGTAATACACCTAATATAGGACAAGCCCATGATCTGGACATAATATAAGATTCAAGATTCCAAGAAAATGACTTCCATTTATTAGAAAGGAAAAAACAACATAAACTTACCTCCAAAGATGATCAGGATAATACGTCTTTAAGCAATCCAGGTGTTTCTCAAGGTTATGGCTCCATCCAATCTTACTCTACTAATTGACTCTCCATTGTGAAGAATCTGCTGAATTCTCTCCCGGACTTCATTCAGAGGCATGGCATCTCGTAGATTTACCTCTGTTATACCAGTAATTTCATACCTGGCACAAAATGGTGAGGAAGTGTGGAAAGGTGTAATGCTAAAAATGTCACCTCATACTATAAATAGATATGTTTATTTGACAGCAAACACCTATAATCAGTCACAGGAATCTGAGGTAGAACAGAAGTGTGAACAATAAGCTTCTCATCTTCATCAACTAGGCATACCCTTGCACAAAGGTCTAGTGAGCAATCACTTCCCCCTCCAACCATTTCACAATCTATGGCAACTGCTTCCCGACTTCTTATGCTGCTAATTCCATTACTTATATCCACTTAGTCTTCTGAATAAAGCATCTCTACTGTACCCTACAACAATTATACATACACATTCCAGCAACTCTAGGTTTTGATCATGGAACATGGTTATTTTTTTTACCTAATATTTTTTTTAGCGTCTTCTTAGGACAAAACAACATCCTTGATCAACAGGTAATCAACCGTCACCACACCATAATGGGGAAATCCACCAATAGGAGTAATATCTTTATCGGTCTTGTCAAACTCAAGCGTGTTAATAAGTAGTGACAATCTTGAATTGTTGGTTTGATGCAAGGTATAGTTGAAATTGCTTGTCGTTCGCTTGTCGCTCATCACAAAAATGGTCAATCAGTGGTTTAGGTACTGAGCTGCATCTGCATGGAAGCAACATCAACTCTCCAAGGATAACAACAATGGGCGCGCATTTCCGAATGAAAGCCTAAAGTCATCAAGTAATGAATTCATAATGAAACAATGTCAAATATCCACCAGATACACATACTTAAATATAACAAATGAGACAATAACCATCATTAACATAGGTATTCATGAAGTCAAGCATGAAGGAGTGTAGTTGTAGCTATTCATACCCAAGTCATTAGTAGGGAGAAATTTAGATTGAAAGAGCATTATAGAGATCAGAGACTGTCACACCGTAGCAGTGCAACTAGCAACACCACCAAAAAGAGCATTTAGCAAAGTCCCTATCCCCTGCCAAGAGTTACGGTTCATGATGTAAATAAAAGTCAATAAAGAGAGGATAGAAGAGAATATTTGATCTCACCAGTCAGTCAACACCCTGGCTAATGAAAGGTGTCAATTGTGCAGCGCTGCCGCTTCCATAACTTGTTGATGCAAGAAATACACCAACTGATTGCACAACAAAAGGATTCAAATTGAATTCAAAACTAGATTTCACTATGAAAATGAAAGACCAGAGTACGAAAAACAATTTAAAACTTATTTCTTGCAGCCTACTTTTTAAGCAACATTAGATATGCGGACTGTGTTATATATCAATCGCCAACAAATAAGTAAGGGATCAGAGAACAGACTTTCACAGAAGCAACAAAAGAAGCGATCATCCTAGGAAACCTACATACTACATGCTATTCAAAGCACACACATAGGAGTGAAACCAAATTAAAAAATGGTGAAGATGAAAGAGTCAATTGCAAAAAAAAAACACTAAAGTTAACCCGAAGAAGAAAGGTATACTAGGAACACACAAATACCTGATTCAAGATTTCATGGTTCGATTGGAAGAACTTCACCGGATTTGAGAGACTGGAGGGTGAGACACCGGGAGAACTACATGTGTTTACCAAAAGGACATGGTTATCTACAAAAGACACGCGAAATCCTCTAAATAATCCGGAACTACATGTGTTCACCAAAATTAAATAAGGGATCAGATGTTACTCCTCAACTGAACAATTACCAAATGAAATCAGATTTTCATGTCCTATGGCGACAAGCATTTCATTTAGTTCCAGAGCTATTATATACAAACATTTCAACAAGTCATTACTTTATTAACAATAACTCTAAAGAAAGTGACCTATCCAAGTTAATGATAATACCACCTTCCTAGCCAACCAACATATTTCCATTTTTGCCTCATTCTATTCTTTTTTTTGCTTGAATAAAGCTTCAATTTTAGCTATCAAGTAGTAATGCTAAAACAGAGTAAAATCAACCTGAAAATGCTTGTATTAAATAAATTTTAGGTAAATGAACTAAATTTAAGCATCTAGAATACCTGATTATCAGGAATTAGTAACACTTGTGCATAGACCTCCTTCGACGCAGCATCTATCGGTAATCAAACACATGAAAACCAAATGCCAAGTAATTGAAAAAATATTCAAAAATTTCCATCGATAAACCTATAAAAGCAAATATTTTAACCAATATGAACCAAATCTTCAACAAAATTGACACTAACAAGAGAAGAAGTATACAGGTTACAATACATGTTTGCAGTGCTCTTATAGGCTCAACAGGTTACAAAGTTATCTTACCAACATCTATAAGCTTTCTCTCGTTTATGCTAAACTTTATACTGAGGTTTTTGAAAGCACAACATGCTCTATTAGCACTGAGAATGCAAATGGAAGAGAAAATAAATCTTCTCTTGGACCACTGGACCTAGCACTTGTGTTTGGGCATGCTCTATTTTATTTACACAAAGTCTAAAAGATACCAATAGTTGAAATTGTTGGGTATGGTCGATTCACTAATTTTCCTTGTATCACAACTTTCATAGTATTTGGAGATCCACAAGGTTTGCCACTAGATGGATATCGATTAGAGAAGATTGCCAGGGAAGTAAGCAAGAGTCCAGAAAAAATAAAGAGAAGTTATATATTTAGTGAAGGATCAGTGTTACATTATGGTGAAAAATTGGAAAATGGAGCTTGGTGGAGTCCTTGGAATGACTTAAAGACTCCTCAGCATGTGTATATTATGCCCAATGCAATGGATGTATCCATTCTCCCTGATCAATGGAGATGGCGTGAACATGCTATGACACCAACAAACTTTGGCATATCATTTACAACTCTACTATTAAACCGGCTAGAGACATTTCTGGGGTATAAAACTTCCATCCCGAACCTTGAGGGCAAGGTTCATATCAGGGACGGAATAACTGATGTATTGTTATGAACCCAACCAAGATGGAGGATAGTTTCAGAAAAGTTACAAACTATTTGTGGGACCTGAGTTAGGAATAGTAGTTAAATACCAGTAGGTTAGGGGAAAATAGGTATTGAATGTTGTTGAGTCATCTCTATAAATGTCATCTCTATTTCTTCTAGCTTCTCACCCCTGCCTCTCTGTTTCTCATCCCCTTCTTCTATAGTTTTTATCGTTATGTTCGAGTACTCGTACCTCTGGTAACAACTTTAGTTGTACCAATATATATTCCATGTTTCATACTGTATTGTTGGAGTACAGTTGCTTATGTAGTTTGCTCGAACTCTTCAAGATGTTGATTGGTGCATGTGGAATACTCCAAAAATAGTGCATTTGGAGAATTTGACATGGGTGTGTCAACAATTTTAAAGAGTCCGAGCAACATAGGCCTCTACAATCCAATTATGCTGCTAGAAATTGTAATATAGTTGCAGTTCATATTTTTAAAAGATATTTTAATTTTTTATTCAATATTAATTACTGAAAATTAAAACATGTATTGCAAAAAAAATTTCAAAAATTCATTCAGCCAACTAATCAAACATATGGTTTGCAATTTAAAGAGTGAACTTCTAGATTAACCATCCCAAAACAATTAGGGCAAAGTAATTACAGCAATCCATCCCCAATATAACACAATACCATAGATGAATCTTTCACAAATTAAACATCACAACAAAAGCACAAAGAACACATACGAAGTTTGATATTTAACCAAGAACGCATCACCAGAAGTCTGAACCTCTCTTAGAATTCTCAATTTCTACATGCTTGCTGACTTAATTTGATGATAGCGTCTCAACGTCATTCCTAGGTTTCCCAGTAAAAATTCAAAGCATATTCCAACATTCTACACACAAGAAACAAAGAGAAAGAATGAGAGACTTCTCAATTACAAAAAATTAAAGAATGAAACTATTTTCCCAAACAAAAATACAACTCATAAATTGAAAATTATGAGGCTGAGAGACGGAGGATACAACTTGTTTTGACTGTTTTTGTTCTAAGCATTTGTCTTGGATTTTTTTTTTTATTTAGAGGGAGAGAGCCGAGAAAATTTAGGTAAGGTGCTCTTAAAATTGACTTTTAACCACTGGGAAAGAGTTGATCGTTATAAATATACTAATAATGACTGGATTCATGTCCCTTCTTATAAAATGGTCGTTAAAAGTCAAAATTCTTGTATTTATTTTGTGAATTAGATTGTTTTATGCATATAAACCAGTCATG
Source organism: Solanum raphanifolium (assembly GCA_036250405.1). Lineage (NCBI taxonomy): Eukaryota > Viridiplantae > Streptophyta > Magnoliopsida > Solanales > Solanaceae > Solanum > Solanum raphanifolium. Next base: position 19,357 of record JAJOOE010004026.1, read on the forward strand.
TACATTAATTAAGGTTATATATAGAAACTTACTTGTGGCTGTGGATATGCAAGTAATCCTTCCAGGATAGCAGTGAACTTCACTTCCTTGGCCCTATCCATTGCCTTGCTTCCAAGATTGTATTGATAAAATGTTTATCCCTACAATCAATATCAGAAATCAGAAAAAGGCAAAATTTTGATTTTAAAAAGATAAAAACAATGCTGATTTTTAAGATATGAAAGTTACCTGTCGAATCTGCCTTGACTGTGTGTAGCAAGTTCTTTTTAGTTGGTTTGGATGCTTTTTGGAGAAACCAATACAGAACAAATCCTATATATACAAATCCTATGACCAAAACTATACAAATCCTATATGACTGCACGACAATGAGGGCAGTTGAGAGCCCCAAACGTCATCCAGTTCAATATGCAAATATGGTGATAAAAGTGACCACAAGAAGGAAGAACTCGCACGAGTTGTCCCTCATCATAGTCAAGCTGACATATCTCACACATGTTAGCACGTTCCTCCCTAGAAATTCGACGGGCAAGAAATGTGTTAACTAGGATAGAGGCCTCAGGATGTCTCACCACGAAAGGTCTCTCCATAGGAAGACTCTATGGGTGTGGGGGTCTATCCTGCTGTCTCTCCACAGGAAGTGTCTGTGGAGGTGTTTCCGAGATGACCTCTCCCATCTCTAATTGCCCGTCATCCCTTATCACCCTTGTATCCCTCCCCATTGTACATGTATGTTTATATAGGACTAAAATGAAAATAACAGAAACAAAAAAAGCTACAAGTGCTCCTACAAGACCTCCTAGTTTATCTATTCGAGGATAATCTACTGCCCAACTGACATTATCCAAGACCGGCCCCCCACACTCTGGACATGGTGCATCCCCGATAAGGCCTATGTATGGACCCTCAGCAACCACCTCAATGCAATGTGCGCTCAGGGCGAGCCACACAAAGTGAGAGCTCAGAGCATATATTGCTACAACCATATTGACTTTATACTATGCTTTTTCTTATGTTTGTGATACTAAATGAAAAATTAGGGAGTACTGTTAATCTCCTAATGAGATGTTTAACTACTATATATACCAAGGTAACTAACTAGCTAAAACAAATAAATATGTGTTTGTAAGTAGCACCTGAAAATACAAATATGTCATTAGTTAATATATGTATAACACAAATAATGCAATAACAAAGGTCATGATAACACATACAAAACTATATTTCTAATCAGAATGCTTTTTGGGCTTATATTTTACCTAACCCGCCATTTTTCAGGCAAGTAAATATCATGCCTGGGGTGTTTTGGTATGGAGCTACATTGTAACCTTATACTATAATTGATATTTGCAGGTTATGTCCACAGAGAAAGTTGAAGACTTTTTACCTTCAAAAGCTTTCATTGTAAAGACTGAATATAAGTTGGAAGATGATATATTATTAATGAAGATAGAAAGCTGTTAAATGGAGTTACAGAGGAAAAACTCCTAAACGAACTGAAGTAAGGAAATCTAACTAGACAATGACTGTTGAAATACTAATACATTATCCTAAATAAACAGGGACAGGTACTGATGAAACATTACTATGACTAAACTGAGAACTAATAATTGAACTGACTCGTGATGTTCCAATACGCCCCTCAAGTTAAGCAATGGGTCACTAAGCCTAACTTGAACAAATTATTCTCAAATGCATGTTTAGTCAGTGCCTTGGTGAGAGTGTCGGCTATTTGATCGGCACCATGAACATAAACAACACAAACCCATTTGATGTCGACATGGTGGCGAACAAAGTGAAAGTCCATTGCAACATGCTTCACACGCTTATGGAGGACATGATTCTTGCTTAGGAATGTGGCTCCAAGATTGTCATAATATATTGTGGGTAACTGATATACTGGAAATCACAACTCATTTAGGAGGTTGGTGACCCACACGGTTTCAGAAAGGGCATTAGCCACCGCCATATACTCAGATTCAGTGAAGGAGCGTGAGACAGTATTTTACTTATTTGAAGACCAACTAATCGGATTGTGACCGAGGAATAAGATGTAACCAGATGTAGAAACTCTGTCAGTGTAAAGCCAAGTATATTTCATATATTGGTCAACAAAAATACAACAATACAGCTTCATGTCAAGAGATAAAATCTGTGATGGCCCTCATAAATCACTAAAAATAATTTGAAGATGTTTAGAGCTAAGCAGTGATAATTGGGAAAAAGAATGCCAATGGGCTTTATTAGATAAACAAATATTTCATTGATAAAGTTTGTCTCAATCATGAAACGGTATTTGGTGCATTTAATAGAGTAGAACAAGTGTGAGGAATAAGAATTATGTTACCAGCACCCATAGAGACATACTCATTATTGTGGTACAGTTGTAGGTTGTAGGTTGTGCGGCTCTGTTGTGATGTGATGGGTGACTCTCGAGTAAATTATCTAAAGATTGGTGGCGGCAGTAAACCCAGCTACACAGTTGGCTTTGGATTCAAAGTGATTGTGAGACTTCGAGCAGCAAACATTGGCGGTGTGGCCAATCCTAGTGCATAGTTGACAACAGTGTCATTGTGGTGGAGTATTTGGACGTGTGGTCTAGTGTCATTATTGAGAATTGTTAATTTGTCTGCCTGCAATTGTTGCGATTATTAGTGTTGTATATGGTGGGAGTAGCGCGACTGCAACAGTGACTAGACAGTTTCTAAGCATCCTCGTGGCGAAGGAAGAGTTCATAGTCAAGTAACTTTTCAAGAAATTCCTCATAGGAGATAGCCGTATCGCATGCATGAATAGCAGCATAGATCTCTCGAAACTTAGGACGACCCACACCACTAAGTATTTTGACGATGAGTTCAAAATTGGACACAGGAGAACCAACAGTGGCTAACTCATCCAAACGGGACTGAATAGTGTGAAGAAATTCGATAATGAAGCAAGAGCCCTTAGTGACACGGGCGAGCAACCTGACCACACAACCTAAAGACCCGAGTTTGAGATATGTTCGCATAAGTGGTAAGAAAAACATCCCAAGCTCATGTAGCCAAGTCATAGAAACAACAGAGGCACTGATGGATTCATCAGAAGCCATGAGGGCATTCTGGATGGTTTGTCCTGACGGAACCAAGTTAAAAAGGTATTATTTGGAGATATGTTCGTATCGAGGGAAATGTGATTGCGGGCCGGAGTGGTCCCATCCAGATGGCCAAAGATGTTGGATGTTGTAGGCACTTTCCAGGTGGCGAAGTTGTGACCACCACTTAGTTTGATGGGTAATTGAGAGGCATGAATGAACTGAATGATTATGTTGGTACTCGCGGTGTTATCACCATTGACAACTCTGAGATTATTATCATTGTTGTTGTCATTGTTATGAGCCATTATTGATGATTGTGCGAGGAGAAGGAAGGGAAAAAATTGGATCATTCTCGTTAGAGCATGAATAGCCCTAATAATATGTAAAGACTGTATATAAGTAATTGGAAGACGATATATTATTAATGAAGACAGAATGCTGTTAAAAAGAGTTACAGAGGAAAGTCTCCTAAATGAACTAAAGTAAGGAATTACTAAATTATAGCTCACATTAATAAAAAAATATATATAAGTAATGAATTAATGATTCACAAATTTTCAAATCAGCATAACATAGGGGAGAAAACTACAACAATAATGTGGGAATCTCTTGGGTTATTGTAACCTAAGTCGCCACATAATTATTTAAATAATAATGCACGGATAAAAATAAACTGAGGAAGTAACATTTTTTTCTTAAAATAGTACAAAAAGAATTCAACAGATAGATTTTCTAATAATATCAAAATGTTTGTTATCGAAACATAACGTGACTTAATATCAAGGCTGACGTCTCTCTTTTTAATATAATACTAATATTGATAAAAAATACTTAAATTACTTGAATCTATTTGTTTATAATTATTTGAATTTGTTGTTCATATTTAATTTTTCGCTCGCTTTCATTCATCAGTGTGGAAAACATGAGAAATAAAATGAAACAGTGAATGAAATAAATATACCTCAAAAGGAGTTGGCGCCTTAGCAGAAACCCTAGCTAATTCCAAAGGTAAGGTAATTAGGTTGAACAACAACAATGGCCGTGCCTCTGCTTAACAAGAAGAGAGTGAAGAGGTTCATTAGACCCACGGGTATTGATTGTAGAGTGAGGAGAAAGTTCAAGGGATGTGTACTCTTGATGCCCAATATAATAGTATTGGTTACGGGTTAGACAAGAAGACTCGCCACTATCTTCCCAATGGCTTCAAGAAGTTTATATGTTATGAGCTTGAGATCCTAATGATGCACAACAGAACTTACTGTGCAGAAATCGCACATAATCTTTCACTTTTAATCGTAAATTTTAAATATAAAAAATATTTAAAGAAAAAAATATTAAATATTATACTACACAAATTCAAATTAAGGGGAGAAATTTGCCAAACCGTTGATCAATGCATATAATGAATATATGGCTTTTGGACACAATTACATTTACTGAATGAATGATTATATCACAAGCAAAAGCTAATAATATACATCACTCACTACAAACATTTAATAAAATCATTTATCTTTCTACAAGCTGCTTTGAGAATTTAAAATTTGTCAAAATCTTTTTTTAATCATAATATCCTCGAGTCGAAAGTCTATTAAAAATAATTTTTTTATATTTTAAAATAAGAATAAAGTTTGCACATATTTACTCCTTGGATATGTATTGTATGTATTTATTAAAATTAGTATAAATACATATTCTTTATCATTTTATTGTTCTATATATTTCTATGAACATGTTCGTTTTCTTTTTCTTTGATTGAACTAAACCTATCAGATAGAGTTTGAATTTAATATGTGACGTACACTTAATCTGCAGATCACATGTTGTAATCTTATTATTAAATCAAAGCTCTACGACCTATTATTGTTTGCCACTAACATAGTTAGGTATTTTGATTTAGCGTACTTTCATAGAGAGAGAAAAAACACTTATTATACAATCTAATTTCATTTATTATTAATTATTTCATTCCATTATCATCAATAATCAATATTGACTTGTGACACTATTGAGTGGAGGAGAAATTCCTAATTTTCTATTTCGAGATCGCGAATGTTATATTTTTTTACGATAAATAATCCAATTTGCTACTACCTTATTATGATTGGTAACAAATAAAAATTGTTCTTAATTAATATTATAATATGGTTAAATTTAGATAATGTACAATCAAAATACAATATCCACCCTTTTACAATATACAATTGGTAGGTAAGTTTGGTACCAAAAAAACAGCTAATTTAATACTATAAACTATTATATTTCATTTTCCTATAAAATTGGCAAAAGAAGAAAAATATAATCTGAAATGGAACATCTTTTTCCCATAAAATTGGCAAAAGTAGTGCACCATACAAAAATAGAATCTTAAATAGAAATGAAGGCATCAGATATCACGGGATCCAAAGTCAATGATTTTTTTAAAAGGCCAAAATGATTGTTGATTTAATGATTTAAGAAAAAGTAAATATGAAAAAGAGTTAAAATCAACTCTCGAATAATATGACTTATACTCTCCGCTATATTTTAGAGTCAAACTTATGTTTTTTATCCTGATTGTTGATTTAATGATTTTGCTGTATTATTTACTTTGTCCAAGTTTCAATTTTAGTTTCTTGGTTTCCTTGTATAAATCTGTTTGTTGTTCCTTTATTAATTAGCAGTTTCTTCTAGTACTATATTTTTGAAGAACACGTGAACATGCGTTGTTGAGGAAACCTGCTATTCCATATTAATTATGATTTGGCTCCACTCCCGTATAGAGTTTGTCCAGTTTCTCAAGTATACCTTTATGATTTTGACACCAGCTGTACTTATTAATTATATGATGGATTAGATTTATTTGATTAACCAAAGGAGTTTAACCATGGTTTCCTCCTCACAAACCTTTTACAGTACTATCTAGAAAGAATCCTATGTTTTAAGAAATTTTATCAAATCATGGTTTAGATCTCCAGCTTTCTGACACTCGACCCGTGACCTAATCCCGATCCGAGACCAGACCCTTGTTCCCAATACGGGATTCGACATTCAACTTAGGACCCGATCCTAAATCGGATTCCAACTCGTGACCCGAACCCGACCTGACCTTGACTCCCGATTGAGACCCCGACACCCAAACCAAAACTTAACAATTGAACCATAATTCGATCCTGACACCCGATTTGGGATCTGGCCCCTACTCCCCATACAAGACTTTGACATTCAAACTAGAACCCGATATTGACAATTGATCCCAACCTGGGATCCGACCTTGACACCCGACTCGAGATTCCAACTCCCGACCCTTACATCCAAGTTAGGATATAACTTCTAAAACAGGATCCGACCTTGAAACCCAACTCGAGACCTGACACTTGAACCAAAACACGATCCTAAACATTGATCCGCAATCTAACCCCCACACTCAACCTGAAACTAGATCCTGACACTTGATCCCAACCCACGACTCGAGCCTAACCCAACCCTAACTCCCGACTCTCGACCCCAACATCCAACTCAAGATCCAATGTTTGAACCAGAATCTGATCCCAATACTTGACTCGAGACTCAATCCCGACTCCAGATACGACCTTGACTCGAAACCTGACCCAACATTCGACTCGGAATCTGACTCCAACACTTGAAACCTGACCTTGACCGGGGATCTAACGCACAAGACCCAACCCTGACTCCGGACCCCAACATCCGCCTCAGAATCCAACTTTTGAATCGGGATCATATCCTAAGAACTAACCAGAGATCTCAACCTAACTCTCGATCCCTATACTTGAATTGAAACGAAGTTGTAATCATGACGAATTTGGTGCATGGTCCAGCGAGTTTGTCAACTCGAGCCAATGCTCTAATAAGATAGATTTTGCATTTTTCAAGTTCGTTTATAATTTTGATATTGTCTCAAATTAAAAAACAGATTGAGATTTCAGATTTATTGAGGAATAAAAAGTTTGACTAAAGAAAAAAGGGAAAAAATTGTTTGTGTCTATCTTAGTTTTCACGCGTATTACAACAAAATTGGACGATGCTGAGTTGTTGAGTGCGTGAATAAGTTTCTGACTTTTTTTTTCTTTTGGTAATTTTTTTTTCTAAATTGACGTTAATTTAGTGCATGAATAAGAAATTATTTCTTTATTGGAGGAAAGGTCAATTCAGATTAATTATAGTATTAAGCTCTTTAGCACCTACTTTTCCTGTCTTCTGTTTCGAAATAAATATTTCGCAAGAAAAACTATCCCATAATAAATAGTATCACTTTAAAAATGTGTAAGATAAAATTAGTATTCCTCGTCTTAATATATATGATGTCTTTTAATTTGATATAGAAGTTAAAGAAATAAAGAAATTTTCTTCAATTGGGACGCATTGTTAATTGAATGATTATATTGGTAGTTTGGTACCCTTGGTGTTATCGACATCGACAACTCTAGGAGTTGTTGCTCTATGTGAGGAGAGGGAAGGAAAAACATTGAATAGTTCTCATAATTAAGAGCGTGAAGAACCACAATACACCGAATATAAGTTGGAAGATATATTATTAATAAAGACAAAAAGCTGTTAAATAAAATTAGAGAGAAAAAAATTCTTAAATGAAGTAAAGTAAGGGAATCTAACTAAATAATAACAGTTAAAATATTAATATAGTATCCTAAAAAGGGGGGGGGGGGGGGGATTGTTTGAAACGTTATGAATTAAACTAAAAATTAATAGGCAAATTAGACTAACTTGTGATGTTCTAATATTCATCACATATATTTGAGAAGTAAAATCGAATGGCGAAATATTTTATTACATTAAAATAATTGCCAAAGACCAAAAGAAGACTGAGAGAGATTTGGGGGGGACCAATTATTGGTGTCTGAACAACTTATCCTAAAAGACAAAAGACATTATAATCTTATAAAACTAGTAAAAGTACAAATATAGAATCTGAACTAGTACTTGGAATTAAGACATCAGAAAAATGGGACCCAAGGATTTACTTTCCGATCTTTTTTAACTCTTCATTTAATAAGGTTTTTAATTAAGTAATTTTTTTTAGGGAAAAGGGACGGATTTACCCCCGAACTTTAATAAATGGTACGTATATGCCCTCCGTTATACGTCCACATAAGCCCCTGCCGTCCAATTATAGGTACACATATACCCCTCTCACTAACGGATCCCTATTTTTTTACACGTGTCTTAATCCTATTAAACTACCCGTTTGACCCCTTTTTTTAACCCATAACTTAACTATCTGCCCCATAACCCAATACCCACCCAATTTCCTCTAAAATGAATCATAATTAAAATACCCAAATTAATCCTATTGGTCCCCGCGCATTCCAAATTAACAGGTTCCCACGTCATCCCTTCTCGCCGACTCACAATCAGTGAACTCCACAACCTTATTTCCCCTGTTCCCATACCTTTGCATCCTTCTTCCCCATTACAGTATTTTGGTGGAAACGAACAGTGGCGACGACGATTTTGTCACTATTGATGGAGTTCGGGTTTCCGATCTAAATCTTTTTGTCGGGTTGAGATTTGTTGTTCATGGGTTAGATGAGATTCTTCTCACTGGATTCAACATATATGAGGACACTCTGAGCCAGATGGGAAAAGGGTTTTTTGCGCCGGAGAAAGTGGAGCCCTTCGCTTATAAATCTGGCCGGCATTCTGCGTCGGCGGTGAAGAATGGGAGTTTTCCAGAGTTATGAGGAAGCATCGGAAACTGCAGTATCGCCGGATTTGGAAGAGTAATTACAGTGTCCGGCGTAACAGCGGAGAAGATGATTTCTAGGGGTATTACTGTAAATCTCGACTTTCTGCTGGGGTAAAATTGTCTTTTTTTCGAGGATATTCAATATTGTACAGAAATGGAAAATAGTGAGAAATTATATTCTCTTTTACTCAAATATTCACAATTGTGAAATATCAATGAAAATGAATATAATTGTTCTGTAAATTTCCATTTTGGCGATGAGAAATTACTCTATTCTTTCACTTCATTTTTGTTGTTTCGTATAATTTCCCACCATATTTTTTTAAGCATTAATATGAATAAATAATTCTTTAATTTCAACTTATCACAAAATTTTAAAAACACGTTAATACATTATATGACACGTTTTTCATTTAAGTTACACAATTCAAAAATCGGGTGGGGACCAATAG
>JAJOOE010004027.1:0-72201 GCA_036250405.1 Solanum raphanifolium
CCCCCCCCCCCCCCAATAGTCGTTAAATTAAAAAAAAAAAAAACCTTAATCCCTAAACCCTAAAGCCTAACCTTAAACCCTAAACTATAAACCCTAAACCCTAAACCCTAAACCCTAAACCCTAATCCCTAAACCTTATCGCCTCCTCATTTCATGAAATTTTTCTCTGTCTAAAAATTTCTCTTTCTAGAATTCTCCAAGAATTTTTCAAAAAATTAGCCATCTCAGCTAATTTTGTCACGATTTCAGCGTCAAGAACATGGCTGGTGTGCCGCTAGCAGATAGATTTAGGCCACCAGATTCTGTTACAGTGATGAACAAGCAAAATCTACATCCATCCATACATGAATCGTCATCAGACTCATCCTACAACTCCTCACAGGTGAGAGAAGAGGCGATCCACACTGCTATGGCGGAAAAGGAGTTGGATGGGACTCGTACAAATGTTTCCATGGGAGATTTGAGTCAAATTCATGGTACAAGGACTAGAGAAAAGATATCCCAGTCTCACGATCTACAAGATGCCCAAAATCGTATGATTTCCCCATCCCAATAGCGAGAAATCAACAGGTTACGGCGGCTAGGACCGTCAGTGAATCGCCTCAAAGGAGGCCTCAAGATCGTAACACTGGGGAGGTGATTCGACCCAATTTTGCTACTGGGGATTGTAACACTGGTCGTGGAGGACATCACACCGAAGTTTCAAGTTTGTTTCATGGCGGAACCATCGGAAGAGAAGCTTCAGGCGACTCTACAGGAATTTCGGCGACGAATTCTGGAAATTTGGTTTCAATTGAGGAACTGCAGCTTTTCGCACAGCAACAAAATCCACATAGAGAAGGTAAACAACATGTTCAAGATTTGGGTCAATCTAGCACCTCTAATGTGGAAGATTTCAACAAGAAACAGGACAACGAATCATGTAAACCTCCTATTGATAATTCTCGTCCAAATGTGACTCCTGCATATAATGTTTCTGCTAATGAGTTCCATAGAATTGAGAATGATCAATCGAAGGCTTGGGTTGCTAAAGAACAGGGTAATTCTAGTGCTCTGAGGCCTGTTCATGGTACTCAGACTAAGGCTAATAATCGAACTGATCAACAACAGGCTTACCATTCCTATTTTTCTAGAATTTCTAGCAACTTTGATCGACAGGTCCCTAAATCTGATACTATTTTTGCTAGAATTGATCGTCCTCAATTTCCATCCAATACTCCCAAACCTGATCAACTAGTTGAACCTGCTCCTTACACAGTAGTGCAGACCTATGCTGATCGACTTAGACATAATCAGGCCAAATGTGAAGTTAGCATTAACTTGACATCTCCTGAAATTACTACGAAACAAGGTTTACCTGTTGTTCTGTATGTGAAAGATGAGATCATTATAGAATTAGCAGCAGCTTGTAAATATACTCTCATTGGAAAGTTTAGTACCACCATGCCTAAAGTGGATCTTATTAGGAACAATTTCTTTTTACAGACTCAACTATCCGGTGGAGTTAAAATTGCGCATTTTAATTCTCAACATGTCTTTATTGATCTTGACAATAAGCTTGATTATAATATGGTATGGACTAAACAAAGGATTAATATCTCTGGCAAAGTGATGAGGATTCAAGCATGGACTCCTAATTTAAAGCATGCTGAAGAAACTCCTATAGTCCCTTTATAGATCTCTTTACCGGAATTACCTTGGCATTGTTATAATAAAGAGTTTGTGACAGGGCTGCTTTCCCCTATAGGAAAAGTGTTATACTTAGATTCTGCTTCTATTAAAAGACTAGGGGTAGTCAAGCTAGGGTGAAGGTTCAAGTGGATCTCTCTCAAAAGAGACTTCTTTATATTTGGATAGGTTATATCAGGGAGGATATCACTGATGGGAGATGGCAGAAAATTGAATATGATAATATTCCTGATTATTGTTTCTATTGTAAGCATCAAGGGCATGTGGAAAATGATTGTACCATTAGACAAAGGGATGAAGAGAAAAAGAAAAAGGAAATGGACAATGTGAGAAACAAGAGTAATAAAGATATGGATAACAATCAACAACAGCCTAAAGGTTACAAAGATTCTGGTCCAAAATATGATACTACCAATCTTTATAATCAACAAAGGGATCAGGGACAAAAGCAGGGGCAGCAAGAGGATCAGTGGCAAACACAAAGGAGGAGGTATAATAATCAGCAGCAAGTAACAAGGGGCAACACCACACACCCAGACCAGTCCACCAAACATGCAGGTATAATGGCTATTCTTACACAAAATACATATATTAATCTTGATGTGCACGAGTCACCACCTCATTTAGAGGAACTGGACATACACAATGGCAGCAAGTAGGATAGGAGGCTTCAGCCAACATTAAATCAACAGCAGGAACAGGGTGAGCAAATTAGAAATGTAACAAAAAACAATAATAACATTGCAGGAAAATAAGTGAGTAAAGGGCATGATGTTACAGGTATTGACTCAATGCTCCCATCCCCTAAACCCCTTGAAACTGGTATTGTTGTTGAGGAAGCTGTTGGAGGTATGGATGGGAGGGAACATGAGACACCTACTAACTTGCAGGAAGGGGAGTCCAAAAGGGGGGGGGGGGGAACTGACTCATGCTAGACCTGAGGAAGTGGATTTTGACCATAGTGGAGACTCTAGAGCCCCTGCTACCCCAATCAGAAATCAAAAGAATCCCGGCACACAAGAGATTATAGATACTGGTCAACAACACAGTAGATTCAATAATAAATATGGGGAAAGGTTGAGTAAAAAGAAAAGGGAGGCTATAAAAAAAAGAATGCAGAAAATACTGGCCAGGATCCTGATGTAATTGATACGGGTACACCTATTAATGATCAGGCTTCGTCTAAAGACCAACAGGGCAAGCTGCTCCCTGATGATTATGGGCAATTAACTCTGAAGATGAGGTGGATCCTAATAATCAATCTATGGATGAATCAGAAGAGGATGCAGATGATACCATGAAGCAGACATGTCCAGTCTTTGGTTCCAATCTCCAAGATAAATGTTCTGATGTTCAAAGAGTGACAGAAGAACAAGGTTTATCCTCAAGGGGAAGGAAACAAACTAGACACAACCCTCATCAGTCTATTACCAGCATGTCTGACACCTCTAGCAAGCGCATGACTAGGTCTAAATCAAAAGGTTATTAATGCTTAAGGTCATCTGTTGGAATGCAAGGAGTATCAACACCAAAGGATCATTGGAAAGGCTACAAACTCTCAAGAAACTTCATCCTATGTCTCTTATTGCTATCTTGGAACCATTTGCAGATCAGTCTAATAGTGACATTGTAAGAATTCAACTTCAAATGGATCATGCAGTCAGTAATTCTAATGGGAAAATTTGGTTGTTTTGGTCTAATGAGGTAACTGGTAACATTCTTGAAAAACATGAACAACACATCACAGTAACCTTTCAACACACTGATCACCCTAATAAATTAATGATATCCTTTATTTATGCTAAATGTTAAGGAGTATATGAGGAGAACTTTGTGGGACAGGTTAATGTGTTTTGCTAATATGGAATTACCTTGGTGCACAATTAGTGATTTCAATTTTATCACATCTATTGAGGAAAAGCTTGGGGGAATGCCTTACAATATGAATAAGAGTTTTGAATTTATTGGAGTTATAGAAGCCTGTGGATTGACTGATCTAGGTTAAACAAGGCTTCCATTTACATGGTGTAATCACAGGGATGCAACAGCTAGAGTTTGGAAAAGATTAGATAGGTCTATGGTTAATGATAAATGGTTAGACGTCATGCCTAAAACTACTATTAAGAATATGTCCTCTGTTGGTTCTGACCATAGTCCTCTGTTGTTGGAGATGGTCAAAACAAATAAGGGTCATACAAAATACTTCAAATTTTTACACTGTTGGGTTGACAATGTGAACTTTATGAACACAGTTCAGCAATGTTGGGACAAGGTCACTACTGGGATCCTATATGAAAATTACATAAGAAAATGAAAATGTTAACATCCACTCTTAGCAGCTGGTCCAAACAAGAGTATGAAGATATTTTTACTAAGGTTAGGGAGTTTGAGGAAACAATTCGGAAATCTGAGGAGGAACTTATGATAAACAACACTGAAGCTCTTCGACGGGAATTACATCAGATGAATGCAACTTACATTAGGTATTTGAAATTGGAAGAATCTATCCTTAAACAAAAGACACAACTACAATGGTTTTAGGAAGGAGATGCTAATACAAAATACTTTCATGCTTTGATGAGAGGTAGGAGGAGGAGACTATTTCTACATAAGATTTGTATTGAAAATGAGGTGTGGATACAAGGTGAGGAACAAATTGCTCAGGCAGCATGTGATTATTATCAACACCAATTTACTGGGCAGAATGATAGAATAGATGAAAGAATCCTGCAATTTATTCCAACAATAATCACTCCTGATCAGAATGAGATGCTGCAAGTAGTGCCTACTATAGATGAACTCAGATAGGTTGTGTTTGCTATGAATCCCAATTCAGCAGCTGGTCCAGATGGTATTGGGAGTAAATTTTATCAAGCCTGCTGGAGTATAATTAAAGAAGACTTATTGGCTGATGTACAATCCTTCTTCTGTGGTCATATTATGCCTAAGTTCATGTCTCATGCATGTCTGGTTTTACTTCCTAAAACTGAGCAGCCTTCCAGGTTTACAGACCTTAGACTTATTAGCCTTAGTAATTTTACAAATAATATAATTTCCAAAGTGTTGAGCATGCTATTGGCTACTGTTTTGCCCCTATTTTTATCAGCCAATCAGTCAGGGTTTATCAGAGGTAGAATCATAACATAAAGTATCATGTTGGCACAAGAGATTACTCATAGTATTAAAAAACCACAGATTGGAAATAATGTGGTGATCAAACTTGATATGACCAAGGCATATGATAGAGTGTCTTGGTCATTTACATGTTTTGTTCTAAGGAGATTTGGTTTTGGGGAAAAGTTTATTAACTTAGTTTGGAGAATAATGAGTAACAATTGGTATTCTATTATCATTAATGGTCACAGAAAAGGTTTCTTTCACTCTACTAGAGGGCTTAAGCAAGGTGATCATTTATCCCCTGCCCTATTTATTTTAGGAGCAGAGGTATTGACAAGGATGCTTAACTCACTACATCAGATTCCAAGCTATAAAGGTTTCTTTATGGAACCTAAGGGCTGCATTTCTTCATCCTTTCAACCTGTTTTGTTCCTATTTTCTTGTTAGTGTCCTTGCTTTGTTACTCAATCCATATACCTCAAATTCAAGGGCTTTACATCAGTTATTGGCACAAATTAAGCATTTGAGGACACTAATTCTATATAAACAAAGCCCTAAATAAGTCTGAATCTCAGACTCATTAGATACCAAGTTTTTCAAACCCCGAGCCTACACCCTGAACGTGTTTGGCACTCGAGAATCATTTATGGCCTCAAGCGAACCCTTGGCCTGGCTCAACTCTCAGCGGAAGACTTACTCAATACAAGATGAACTCAAATGTTAGGCTTTAACTAATATGTCTCAAATAATTAACTCATAATATGATAGGATATTCAACTAGCAAGAAATAGGCAACTCAAGTCTTTAAAACATTTAACAGAAGAAAACAAAACAGACTCCCCAAACTCTATTATCTATCTATGAAGCCTCTAAATGACAAAGATGGAAGTCGGTACAAGATCCACGACATCCTAACAATATTGAAAAGTAAATAAAATCCTCCGAAGCAAGGAAGCTCACCAAAGCTAACTCGAACTGATGTGGTATCAACGAAGTGCTTGTTGATGACCCTGATCTCCTATATCTACCTCATGAAATGATGCAGGCCAAATAACATTAGTACATTGAATGTACGAGCATGTAAGGGGAACACTGAACATAACATAAAAGCTTGAACTTGGAAATAAGGAAACATACTCACCTCAACTCTACTCAACTCAACCTCAACTCATGGATACGCAACTCAATAAAGTATAAAAACAACAATAAAGATGCAGTTTATATAAAGCATTTAAAACAGTAGATAACAACTCAATGTATTTAAAAATACAATAATAAATCTTATTTGGGAGATTCTCTAACTTACAACTATCACTATGAGCTATGTGATGATACAACTACTCGGCCACGCTGCCAGAACCGTCCTATACCTTTCCGGATTATAAGACATCCTTAAATAAATGGATCCACTAAGCTATGCTTAACAAACAACAAGGAATCATATAAAAAGTATGACCCTTTCTATCCATGTTTGCTACATGGTTTATGAGAACTTTGAGTTGTTTGAACTCGTCCCCATATCGAGCTCAATACTACTACCAATAATATAACTCAGCTCATATGTTTAAAACATTTCCTCATCCTCAAACTTTGAGATTATTACTCAAAAGGTTTCTCTTAAAGGAGATAGTACTCAAAACTCCTCATGAACTCATTTCGAAATCGATGTTTCCCCTCATTTTAAATGTAAAAACATTTAATCTCGGGAATACTTAGTCCCCATATATTCATTTTGAAAAATGAAACTCAATTCTTCTCATCCTCATACTCAAGTACTCAAGTCTTAAAACAAATTTTAAAAGATTGTAAAAGACTTTTCAAAATGACCTGAAAGAACTCTCAAGACTTTACTCTTAACTCTACCTTGAATTTGAATTATGAATTCAAGGGTTATTATTCATGTTATGAAGGATCTCTCGATGTTTAGATGTAGTTTAGAGTAGTTACAATCAGAAAGGAGTGAAGGTACACTTTAAAAGAACTTACACGGAGCAAATAACTAAAAAATGGGTGGGGGTTGCCGACCTGGCGCACTGCTGGCTCGGCGCGCCAGCCCCTAAGCTTCAGAGGACACTTTTTGGTGTACTGCAGGTGTGACGCGCCAGCCCTCATGGCACATCAGTGGCGCGTCACACCATCCCTCCCCTAGAATTATTCGATGAATTTTTCTTCTCGTTTTATGACCCTAACTCGCCTAGAAACGATTTTTTTTCCTCAAATTTTCCTTAGATTCAATTACCCAATACAAATACACAAGAATCAACTCATTTTTCCTCAAAAACAACTGTCAAAATCGAAATCCTCTCCTCAAGAACTCATCAAACTCCAAAAACAACACATGAAGGACAAAACATCAAGAACATCCATCAAGAATTCAAATCATTCAACCTTAAGAATGAAATTACGGATGGAATTTACATGATTGGTGTGTGGGTGAACGAACTAAACACTATCAAAACTTACATACCTTTATTTGGTGAAACAAATCGTCAATTCGTGATTAACGTTTCAAAGACACTTCATCCAGTTCTAAGTGTTTACATTCGTTAGTCAGTATAAAATCCAAATAAATGAGTTGGGGTCGATCCCACTGAGAGTAGTTTTTCCTTTGAATTCAATTATGAAAGTTGGACAACAATCTCTTTAGCTGAATATTTACTGCACCTTTTTGGTTTAAGCTGCAAATTTCAGGTTGTAATTATCAATCCAATTTAACACTTAACACGAAACGATCAAAAATTGAGGTAACACTTGAGGAATTGACCAACCAATTATTGAATTTAACTTAGTGGATGAACATCGATGCTCACCATGGGATAAATTATCGTGGGTAGGTCAGATTATATGTAAAGGAATTTTCTCTCAAACAATTAGCTTATCTTTCTCGAATTCTTTCGAACTTCAACACTATTCGAAAGATGCACAGCCCTCGTCCTCATCAAATCCACTCTCTCGAGCTAAATACAAAGGATAGATCCCATGTTTCACTTTCTCAAGCTGAAATCATGATGACCCACTATAAGGATGCTAAATTTGCTACTTTAGCTTTGCATTTCTCTCTCGAGCAAGCACAAAACGCTGAACTTGTTATACTAATCATGCAAGACGATCTCAAAATGTAGCAGCAATTCAGACCCACTTCAAATTAACACCATTATTCCCAAATCAATGACACCCACTTAGTAAAGATCAACAATTGGTCACATGGTCAAAACCCCAAGGAGAGGGTTTTAGCCAATCATAGCAAAAAGAGGAAAATCAACATCTGCCAAGTTTTCCATAGCTGGGTAAAAACGAAAATTGAAAGTTAAAGTTGACTAGAAATTTCCTCTATTGCAAAACCTCAAAGAAAGTCTCCCCTAATAGCACTAGAAAATCGCCTCCAGTAGTGTTCTTTCACTCAATCTTTTGTTCTTTGCATTTTCTGAATGCCTTCTCTCTCTTGCAAAAATCAATTTATGCAATCTGATGTGTGTTTGTTTAGGACCAATCGGCGAGGTAAGTCGGGCTTCGCTGACCGTTCGACGACTCGCCAATTTCCCTTCATCTCGCCTTCATTTCTCACCGTTTCTCAGTCCAGCCACTATTTTTTTAGGTGAGCAAGATCGCGATCGCCGAGTGATTCCGCGATGCAGCCTTTTTCCTTTTATCTCGCGCATCAGCACTTATCTAAATGTCCATCAGTACTTTTGGCGACTTGGTCATTCATTGCCGAAGTGATCGACGACACGCCGAATGGAACTGCTGCTCGCCGAAGCTACCCCTAATTCAGCCCCAGCATTTTGTAACTTTGGGCGGTAAAATGGAAATTTGGCGAGTCGCCGAGTGACGTTGGCGATCACCCGGCCTTCATTCCTTCGTTCTCGCAGCTCGCTTCGTTCCTTTTTTGCAAATTAGTGTCCATGCTTTGTTCCTTAATCCAAATACTTGGAAATCAAGATTTTACATCAGTTATTTGCACAAATTAAGCATTTGAAGATACTAAATCTATCCAATTGAAGCCTTAAATGAGTCCAAAGCTAGGACTCATCAACACCCCCAACTTAAACGTTTGCTTGTCCTCAAGTAAAACTCAAGTTCAACAGTTCAAAAAGGATGTCTCAAACATTGCTACGCAAGACTCAATCATGAATGCACACAAAAAGACTCAACTTACTCATGCAAGGATCAATTGTGCACTCAAAGATTCAAGTTGTGACTCACCATTAGCAAAGATTCTCAAGTTCACAATACTTGCTTCAAATGCAAGTTCAAGCTCAACAAAGGTGCTCAAATGCCCTTACACAAAGAATGATTCCATATTCACACACAATGGCTCAACAATTTATAGTTATGGAATCACATACAACTCTCACACTCACAAAGATAAACACAATGCATGATTTCACCCATAGGTTTTCCCTTATTTTCCAATCAACACTTGTTTCAGCTCACTCAACATAAAAAAAAAGAGGTCTTTTAAAGGCTTGTAACGGGGCTGAGTGTAAAGGTATGGTCATTTAGGCTCAGTGGATGTTATCCTCATTAAATGTGGTATGAAATTCACACTCAAAATTCACCGCCTTTATTCACTTTTCCTGGACTATTGGATACCCCATTTCTTTTTGCATTTTCACAATTTTATTCCACAACTTTTTCATTTTTTTTTTGTATGGAGGGGTTCCATATTTTTCACAATCATAGCTCAAAGGGGGACTTTTTTGCATTTCTTGATTTACCTTCTCTTTTCACCACACCCCCAACTTAAGATTTTGGCATAAGTTGGCTATTCAAAAAAATCACAAACCATGAGGATTATGGGTAATGGATAAAGAAGGGTCACAATTTGCATCAAGTTTCTTCCAAGAAAAAAAAGGTAAGGCTCAAAGGGTGTTCAAGCAAATATCACACACTCACAAGGTTGGCCACAAAAGAGGTATAATGTCAGATTGTTTCACTCTTCAGAATTGCCTAAGATCATTTCAAGAGATTGCCTCACTAAGTCAACCGGACCAACGGGGAAAATTCTAGGCATCGTCACACATGGTTCACGGTAAGCTCATCACACAAAGCATTGGCACCAATATCAAACAAGACTCCACACTTTCGCTAGTGTGCAATGTTCATCACAACAGACTTAATTCGACAATCGGTTAGTCACAATGAGATGCAAAAATTTCACATATTTCTTATGAAACTTCTTTTGACCTCATTGTAGCCATACATTCATGTTTGTTCGATTTAGAGTACCATTCAAGTCATTGGTATTGATCGCAACCGACACTCAAATTAAACCAAATCAAAAGGTGGCAAAAATAGGTCCAGAAGGGTCCAAGAACATAGAGGAATATTTACTGACCAAGAGCACACGCCCCCACCAAAAACAATCAACATTGTCCTCAATGTGAGTAGAGAAAGGACACTCCCGCAAATAAAACAAGATTAACAATAAAAACTAGTAAATAAATATAAAATTTTAGTATGTAAATATGCAGAACAAGGTAACGATGAATCTTCACTAAGCGCCCAGTTGGCGAGATAATGAACCAATCGCGGAATGCTTCGGCGACGCTCCAAAGGAGCTGAGTATCGCCCTTATTTCCAGTGGGTGACACTCTCAGAAAGGGAAATTTGGCGTAGGTTCAGGAGGTCGCCGAACAGGTCGGCGATTCGCATAATGGACTTTGAACCTCGCTGAACAATCATTAAGTTACGCTTCCATCGCTGAAGTAGAAAAGGCGAGAAAAATTAGGTCGCCTAAGCACATCGGCGATTCGCCGAGTGATGCAGGTCTCCCAATTAATATTCCAGAATCTCAACCCCTTCTTTGAAATCCGTAAGGCGGACTAAGTCGTGCTCGCCGAACGGGTTCGACGATCGGCCAATAGCATCTTCTTCTCGCATAATCTCCTACACCTGTAAAATCAACATATATTATTTAAAACACTAACACTTGGGTTGCCTCCCAAGAAGCGCCTTATTTAACGTCGTGGCACGACGTGAAAATGCTCTCAAGCATCTTCCAGGTACACCACCTCAATCAGAGAGATCTCTTGGCACCTGCCAAATTATAACTTCAATCATTTCCCATTCACCTTAAATGCAGGTCCTTCTTGACCTTCAACTTCGATGGCACCATTTGTGAACACTCGTGTCACTATAAATGGTCCTGACCATTTGGACTTGAGCTTTCCTGGAAAGAGTCTAAGTCAAAAGTTGTATAGTAACGCCCAATCTCCCACTCTGAACTCCCTCTTAAGGATTTTAGCATCATGTCATTTCTTCATCTTTTCCTTGTAAAGGGCCAAGATTTCATAAGATTTGAACCTGAATTAGTCCAACTCATTTAACTATTCTACTCTATCTTTTGAAGTCTTTGTCCAGTCCAGATTTAGAGCTTTCAATACCCACAATGCTTTGTGTTCCAATTCAACTGGTAGGTGGCAAGACTTACCAAAAACTAGCTGATACAGAGACATACCGATTGGTGTTTTGTATGTAGTACGATACGCCCATAGTGCGTCATCAATCTTTCGAGACCAATCAGTCCTATTAGCGTTCACTGTCTTTGCCAAGATGGTTTTGATCTCTCGGTTTGACACTTCAACTTGGCCGCTCGTTTGGGGATGATATAGAGTTGCTACTTTGTGTTTCACTCCATACTTACTCAATGCGGCTGAGAACCACTTGTTGCAAAATTGGGATCCCTCATCACTAATAATGGCCCGAGGAGTACCAAATCTCGCAAAGATGTAGCATTTCAGGAATTGAACAACACTTTTCCTTTCATTGTTTGGAAGTGCAATAGCCTCCACCTATTTAGAAACATAATCTACAGCCACCAAGATATACTTATTACCAAACGAACTCACAAATGGCACCATGAAATCTATTCCCCAAACATTAAATAGCTCAATTTCTAAAATGGGCATAAGAGGAAACTCATGTCTTTTGGACACTCCACCTTGTTTCTGACATTGAGTGCACTTCTTAACAAACTCGTGGGCATCTTTGTAGAGAGATGGCTAGTAGTACCCACTTTTTAGAATTTTAGCAGTTGTACGTACAACTATGGGAAACTTTGATTGTCTCAAAATCCAATCTCCTTTTTGTTGTAACTAACTCCTTCATAAACTTGGCATATCCCGGCATTTACAACAATTCTTCCACGAGAGGGAGATTAATTGATAATTTCTTGAACACTGATAAAAGCTTCTTGAACTTCTCATCCTCATTCTTGTTCTTTAACATTGGGGAAATGGTGGAGGTATTCTTGGTAAAGGTTGCATAACTTTTGGGATTGGATTGTGTTTCTCCATTTTTTTTGTGGTCCTTTAGTATTGCTTTGATGGATAGGTGTCTCTTCTTCCTCCATGCCTTTGTCTTCTTCATTACCCGTCACATCTCCCAATGCTACCTTTCCATTACGAGTAACTACAGCCAGCCCTCTATCATCATCTTCCATTGTCATCTTTTATTTCAATTGTGCTGAAAGTAAACTCAACTGACCTTCAAGTATCTTGATTGCATCTGCGTGAGAGTTCACTTTACTGTTCAATAATGAAAAGTCAGCTTTCATCCCCTTCAACAAATCATCTGAACCATCAACTTTATCAAGTATGCGTGACAGCAAATCATTCACCCGAGGACTACTTGCACTCCCTTTCGATTTTGGGCTCTCACTCAAGTGAGTGTGGTCATTTTCATGGTCATCCTCTCTTCTCCAATAATCACTTTGTTCAGCCCAATCTTGATAGTATCGCCTTTGCTCTTCCCCCCTTGTGATAGTTCCAACCTTGATTTCCACCTCGCTGTAAATAGCGTGGATGAAAACCCTCCTCATATATATTGGAGTTCCAACCTTCATTCTCCCCCGACTTTGAATATCCTGAGGAAGAACCCTCATCAACTCTAAGCACTCCATTTGTCCCCTTGGGTTTTCCCACATTCTCCATCGTATGCTCTTATAATAGCTCCATTTGGGTCAACATTTTCTTGATGTTTGCATCTCTTTCTCTTTCCTTATCAAGTTGTTCTTGTGTCATTCTAAAACAAAATGGAGAGACTTGATCCTCTTGAGTATACCAAGCTTGATTTATTTTCTTCATGTCATTAAGAAGAAATGAAACCACTTCAAACGATTGCAACATTATTCCTACTCGTACGAATTGATCAACCACTCTTTTATTAACTGAATCAAGACTCCGGTAAAAATATTGGAGTAGCAAATCGTTTGGATGCCCGTGAGTTGGGCATTTAAGTAAGAGTTTATTAAACCTCGCCCACATTTCATGGATGGGTTCACCCTCCCGTCGCTTGAAACCTTGAATGTCGTCTCTAAGTTTCATCATCCTTGATGGGGGAAAGAATCTTGCATTGAATGCTATAATCAGCTCCTCCCATGATGTGATGGAATTGTTCGGTAACTCGGCCAACCACTTGCTAGCCTCCCCCGTTAAAGATAGTGGAAACAACCAAAATCAGATTGACTCTTCAGCTAAATATTTACTGCACCTTTTTGGTTTAAGCTTCAAATTTCAGGTTGTAATTATCAATCCAATTTAACACTTAATAGGAAATGATCAAATATTGAGGTAACACTTGGGGAATTGACCAACCAATTATTGAATTTAACTTAGTGGATGAACATCGATGCTCACAATGGAATGAATTGTCGTGGGTAGGTCGGACTATATGTAAAGCAATTTTCTCTCAAACAATTACCTTATCTCTATCGAATTCTTTCGAGCTTCAGCACTATTCAGAAGATGCCCAGCCCTCGTCCTCATCAAATCCACTCTCTCGAGCTAGATACAAAGGATAGATCCCATGTTTCACTTTCTCAAGCTGAAATCATGGTGACCCACTACTAAGGATGCAAAATTTGCTACTTGGTTTTGTACTTCTCTCTCGAGCAAGTGCAAAACGCTGAACTTGTTAGACTAATCATGCAAGATGACCTCAAAACGCAGCAGCAATATAGACCCACTTCAAATTAACACCATTATTCGCAAATCAATGACACCCACTTAGTAAAAATAAACAATTGGTCACATGGTCAAAACCCCAAGGAGAGGGTTTTAGCCAATCATAGCAAAAAGAGGAAAATCAACATCTGCCAAGTTTTCCATAGCTGGGTAAAAACGAAAATTGAAAGTTGAAGTTGACTAGAAATTTCCTCTATTACAAAACCTCAAAGAAAGTCTCCCCTAATAGCACTAGGAAATCACCTCCAGTAGTGTTCTTTCACTCAATCTTTTGTTCCTTACATTTACTGAATGCCTTCTCTATCTTGCAAAAATCAATTTATGCAAGTCTGATGTGTGGCTGTTTGGGACCAATCGGTGAGGTAAGTCGGGCTTCGCCGACAGTTCGGCGACTCACCGATTTCCCTTCATCTCGCCTTCATTTCTCACCTCTTCCCAGTCCAGTCACTATAATTTTAGGCGAGCAATATCGCGATCGCCGAGTGATTTCGTGATGCGCCTTTTTTCCTTTCATCTCGCGCATCAGCACTTATCTAGATGTCCATCAGTACTTTTGGCGACTTGGTCATTAACACGCCGAATGGAACTGTTGCTTGCCAAAGCTACCCCTAATTCAGCCGCAGCATTCTGTAATTTTGGGCGGTAAAATGGAAATTTGGTGAGTCGCCGAGTGACATTGGCGATCACCAGGCCTTCATTCCTTCATTCTCTCAGCTCGCTTCGTTTCTTTTTTGCAAATTAGTGTCCATGCTTTGTTCCTTAATCTAAATATCTAGAAATCAAGGATTTTACATCAGTTATTGGAACAAATTAAGCATTTGAGGACACTAAATCTATCCAATTGAAGCCTTAAATGAGTCCAAAGCTAGGACTCATCAATTCGCAAGAAATCTTGGCGAACACTTGAACTTCTCCTTAGTTTATCCTCTAGAACTTCTCTCTAAAACCCTAAGCGTATTTTAAGATTTGTGAAAACTGACCCAAATCAGTTTAGAGCCCTAAAATATTACTAAAAATATTTAAAGCTAATGGGGTAAGGAAAAGACCAAAATTCCCCTCATTAATTTGGGTAAATTTCCTTAATTGGATAGGCTGAACTCAAACGGGCATATCTCCCTCATCCGAACTCGGAATTTAGCAAACTCGGCGGCGTTGGAAAGAAGATTCAAAGAAATTTCATTTTATATCCTATGGGGTTCTAAGGCGGGATGTTACAAAGGATATATGTGAGTCATTTGTATAATATCAGGGGTAATTTTTCACCACTTTCATAACGAAGGGTTTATTTGAAATATGTAAACAATGATTATTTTATCGAGAATATTAACAATATGAAGACAATATGTCGACAAATATGTAAGTAATTTAATTTTTATATTTAATTTGCACTATATTCTTTGATCTCTCAAATAAAAATACTAATTTTATTATTTGAAATATCCATACGGAAATTACTCACAACTCCAAAAGTGATTATGTTATTTAATAACAAATTGTTTCAATTGTAACTCATGTGAATCATAACTAAATTATATCTAACTTTTTTGTTTTTAGAAAAATATGAAAAATAGAAAGATTTTGAGCACTTTGTTTTTTAGATTTTTTATGTTTACAAGAATAAAATAATTATAAAAATAATCAATTTCCGCTCTAACAAAGCAAAATAAATAGTTAAAATAATATATACACACTTCAATACAAAGAAAACAAGTCTTGGAAGAAAGAACACATTTATGGTAATAAGGAGAAGGGGATAAGTAAACTATTATTATGTTGAGGCAAAACGTAGCTTTTTGAAATTCCTTATTTTTGGGAAGCTATAACTGATCATTAATTAATAATCAATAATTAATAATATAATATATTTTTTAAATAGAAAAAGGCATACATTCTAAGAAAATAGTTTCACATGTATTAACATTGAAAGAATCAAAATTAAAGAAAAACACACAACTTAGTCAGTGTTAATCTAAATCATTTGTAGTTGAAGAACCATAACACATTTTAAATATTTAAATCTATATAAAATAATAAATTGAAATTATGAATAGAAAAAATGATATAGCTCCTCTTTTTAGTCAAAAATACAATTATCTTTTTCTTTTATGTTTTCCTTTAGGGGATTTTTCTTTATTTTTTCATCATTTATGTGTTATATTAAAAGCCTTTAAAAATTCACTTCTTTAACTCTATGGATTATATTAAATACGCATAAGAAGCTAAAAGGTCAGTTCTTTAATGTAAGCTTTAATGATCTTTATTTTCACTACACTACACTGACAACTTCTTATTATTCTAATTTCAAATAGTTAATAATCATATTACATTATTTGATATTTCATATTATAGTCGTATATATAGAGATATTGTCAGACTTTGTAGAAATCATCACATTAAATTTTTTTATTGTTATATTTTGAAAGACATTATCCGACTTTGTAGAATTCATCACATTGTTTATTATTTGTTATATTTTTTATGTTTATTATATAAATATTTTAGACATATTAGGGACACAGCCATTTTACAATAGAAAACCTACTAAATGTCTATTACATGAAATAAAGAGAAACTTCTAAACACTTGTCCTCGATCTATGAGGACATACCACTTGATCTTGGAGGAATAGCAATCCAAGCACTTCAAACTAGGGAAGCAAATCACTTAACGGAACCTACACTTGTAGTAAAAATAAGAGAATATGGATTAACACACAAAAATGTACTTAGTATGATGACCATGCAAAAACTTGCTTAAAAAGGGACATTTTGGTTTGAAACCATGCATTATGCCACTTTTTTAGAAATATCATGTACAATAGCATAAGAGACATACAATACAAGTATAATCATCATGCAAGTCATAATACCACCTTTAGACAATAGCATCATGCAAACCATTACGTTTACCTTAGACCTTCACTTTAAGTAACCCTTATGTTATACCTTGTGCAATGTATGGATAGCGTCTCATACCACCATCCACACCAAGGCACCAGATTAAGGTCATCAAAAGCGAACTTACCATTCCTTCCTTTTCACCTTTACATAATATCCACACAGAAGAGACATAACATTTCATAAAGCATGAGAAGGGAAAATAACTCATAATATAACCCCAAGTATAGCATGCATATCACATTAAGCATTTAAAAGTCAACATTCTTCAATTATTTCATTTAGAGGACTTTCATACATAGCCATTAAGACATAGAGAACTCACTATGACTCTATCAAAGCCTACTCGTGCAATGTATAGATGGAATCCCATACTACCACCTACACTTCATAGAACCTCTCAAGAAACCATAATGAACATCTCACATGATGGGAATAAGAGTTTAACCGACATAGACCATGCAAGCTAGACATAGAATGCGGTGTCATATAGCCCCACATCGTAAAGAGGTTTTCCACTTGCCTAAGGTAGAACAATAACATTAGCTTGGATACACTGGATAATAGCCAACGTGGGAACATATCTATGGGATAGGAAGATGTTCCTTGGAACTCTAACCTAACATTGGGAGAGTTTCCATCTAACCATATCCACTCGGTGCTTAGCCTACATTCCCATAGATTATTTCATTAATAGTACATTAGTATATTAGGGAGGAATGACATAGGCTTATCAACCCTTGATACATCATTACCAAGGAAGGAATGTTATAAGCCTATCGATCCAAGGTACATTCAAGGATAGCTCTAGAGTCCTTATGAAAAGAATGTCATAAGCCTATAGATTCATGACCCCTCATTACGTTCTTATACTCATGAAAGGAATGCCACTGGCCTATCGATTCATGGTGAATTCACTCATCAAGAAAGGAATGCCACTAGCCTATCGATTCTAGAGTCTTCATTACATTTGATCATTTATGAAAAAAATGGCTAAAACCTATCAATTCATAGCCATCAATTCAAGACACATTAATCACTCATATATGAAAGGAATGTCATAGCCTATCGATTCATATTCATCAAGTTACGACACATTCATTATTCAAGAAAAGGATACATGAGCCTACCAATTCTAGATTCAACATTCACTATAGAAATCCTTCACATTCCATTCACATGTACAATATCATGATAATACTTCAATTCATCAAACTATGCCTTCAAGGCCATGATCAGAATATACAAGAAAATTAAACACCTCCACCTTCCAAGTGGATCAACATCACTAACACAATTCTACTACAACAAGTAATTAGGTCAAACTTTCCCTTTCAAGGCTATAATCACAAGTCCTCAATTTCCCAACAATTCACCATAATTAAGCATAGAGAATGATACAATTCAATAATCTACATCAATCTAAGCATAAATCCACCATACCTTTACGAAGATTCCCCAAGAAATTTGATGAAGAAAACCTTGACTCCAAAACCTAGCTTTCACTTCTTCTTCTTCCTTGAGTTAGGGAGAGAAATATTGAGAGAGAAAGAACTTTGGGACCGTGAAAGGGTACCACGGCCTATTGTGGCACCCGTGTTCCCTAGGCAATAGCACCCTCGACCTTGCTAAACCACCACATGGCCAAGTAATCTTCACGGCCAATTCTACGGGCCGTGGTCAAGACAACTGGCTGTGAAGTGGTTCGTGGAAATTGGGCAGTAGATTGGCCAAGTTGCCTTGCATGCCATGCCACCATGTGACCTTCACGGCCACTTCTACGGACCGTGGTCAAGACCACTGACTGTAAAGTTGTCCGTGGTCATGAGGCAGCGCTTGGCCAAGGTTGGGCAGCCTTGGCCTTTGGCTTAGGCCTTGCCCCCTTGGTTTGGCACAAGCCTTTATAACCCTTAACCAACATCAAAAGGGGTCTTTTAACTACGGAGTCTAACACGTGCCTTGACGTTGACTCCTAAACCAAAGCTCGGGACAACATTACACCATATCAAACCCCTTACCAAACTCAAACACACACAACTTAGGCTCTAGCTTAACCTATCATTTTCTGAATCGTTACATTATCCCCCACTTAGGAATATTCTTCCTCGAATGACACTTTAAACACTTGAAGTAAATAACGACTCAAAACTAGCAGCCGTACATTCATGACACGTCAATACAATGCATAATCATAGGAGGAAACATCAACTCCACATCAATAAGCTCAACGCATATACAAGAAAGTAGGAACTACTTCTATAAGCACATTATGCACAAAACATTAACATTTCTCATTTCGTTAGAGGAACTTCCTTCTCCAACTCACATCATGCTCATTACAACGTCATAAGGCAACTTATGCAACTCTTTCCAAGATCACATTTAAACATGCTCAACAAGTCAACTCATGAAGCATTTAAGCAATTCATTCTAGATGCATATTAACATGAGGAAGACAATCATGAAACTCATTTTCTCATTTAAACATATATTTCCATTAAAACATGCATAACATAAGGAGACCATGGAAACTCATTTTCACATAAGACTCCAAAACATGCAACAATCTACTAGGAACTCTTGGCCTTAGGCTTGAATAGGAATAGAAAGAAAGAGATAAGGACATTAACACTCACCACAACGTACTATTCAACATAACATCCCCCACTTAGGAGGAACCCCAACTAAGGATAACATGAACAACAACAAAAGAATCTCATCACAACAAAAAGGAACTATAACTTACCGGGACCATCATTTGGATTAGCTCCTTTGTCCTTGGTAGCTTCAAGAGCATAGAAACGACTCTTCTTTGGAGCATTAGGATCCGGGCCAACATAAGAAACTTGTTTGGCCTCCCTTCCCCTAGCTGAAAGAGTAGGACAATTTCTCACTTGATGTTCACTTTTTCCACATCCATAGCAACCACTAGTATTAGTTAGGCACTTCCCATGATGCCTCTTCCCACAAGTGGCGCAAAGATGTTTAGAAAATTGAGATCCACGACCTTTCTCCTCATTAGCCTTAGGAGCACTAGAAGAATCTTGGTTAGGAGATCTCTTATTGAACCTAGTTGACCTTGCTCATCAGACCTACCTCTTTTCAACAACCTACCTTTCCTCTTAGGTTTGGACTCCTCAATAGATTGAGCATACACCATAAGTTTAGCAATGTCCATATCATTATAGAGCATCACCGTATGGCACTTTTCCTCAACTAGGTCGGATATACCCGTCACATACCTACTCATCTCATCCCTAGGGTTAGACACCAATGATGGAGCATACTTAGACAAGAGAGTAAATTTCAAGGATTACTCTTCCACACTCATGCTACCTAGCTTAAGATTGATGAACTACTCAACCTTACACTCCCTCTTCTCACGGGGAAAGTACCTACCAAGGAAAGCTCCCTTAAACTCCTCCCATTCTATAGGACCCGTTTCAACCGGCCTATTGGTTTTCCATTGAGTGAACCACACTTGCGAAACCTCTTTCAATTCATAGGAAGCCAACTCCGCTTTCTCCCAAGAAGATACCCCCATAGCATTGAATTTCTTATAAACTTCATCCAAGAATTCTTGGGGATCTTCTCCCACTCTAGACCCAAGAAATATCAGAGGATTCATCCTCACAAAGTCTCTCAACCTTGAGGCTAGGGTACTCTCATTAGCATTTACCCTAGGCCCCACATTTCGATTAGCTTGAGCCGTCATGGCTTGAACTAGGGTTAGAAAATCCGACCTAATCTCCTCATTGGTCATGTCTGGAGGAACCACCGGAACTTGATTTCCTTGACTGCCTATAGGAACTTGGTCACCTTGAAGACCTTGGTCACCTTGGGGAGGAACTCCCTCATTCACCATCTCCTCTTCTACTCTTCTGGGGTTCGCCCTTGTATTCCTATCCTATAAACACAAGAGAAGGATTAGGAAAAGCACATCTATAAAGCAAAACTCTAAGGCACGACTTCAAGATTATGAAAGAAGTGTAACTTTCTATCGTCCTATAGCCTCCCACTCATAGATGTGTCGCGACTCACACCGATGAACAAGACCCTACTAAACGTGGCTTTTGAGACATCAACCCTAAAACCATTCCCAAAACCTTATGCACTAATACCATTTTTGTCATGACTCGGGAGCATCCCTTAGTCGTAACACGGCGTACTCGAACCCGAATGGGTCTTATACAAGCGTTATAGCATTCATTCATCACATGGGTAATAGAAATAGTACGAAATTAAAACTTTTCATTCAAAACCATACGATTCAAAAACATCTATTTAACAATCTTTCAAAAATACATAGCGGAAGACTAAGTCTCACATGGCCATCTTAGACACAATCTCAAACATATTAGGGACACGGCCCTTTTACAATAGAAAACCTACTAAATGTCTATTAAATGAAATAAAGAGAAACTTCTAAACAGTTGTCCTCAATCTATGAGGACATACCACTTGATCTTGGAGGAATAGCAATCCAAGAACTTCAAACTATGGAATCAAATCACTTGCCGGAACCTACACTTGTAGTAAAAATAAGAGAATATGGGTTAGCACACAAAAATGTACTTAGTATGATGACCATGCAAAAACATGCTTTAAAAGGGACATTTTGGTTTGAAACCATGCATTATGCCACTTTTTTAGAAATATCATGTACAATAGCATTAGAGACATACAATACAAGTATAATCATCATGCAAGTCATAATACCACCTTTAGACAATATCATCATGCAAACCATTACCTTTACCTTAGACCTTCACTTCAAGTAACCCTCATGATATACCTTGTGCAATGTGTGGATAGCGTCCCATACCACCATCCACACCAAGGCAACACATTAAGGTCACCAAAAGTGAACTTACCATTCCTTCCTTTTCACCTTTACACAATATCCACACATAAGAGACATAACATTTCATAAAGCATGAGAAGGGAAAATAACTCATAATATAACCCAAGTATAGCATGCATATCACATTAAGTATTTAAGAGTCAACATTCTTCAATTATTTCATTTAGAGGACTTTCATACATAGCCATTAAGGCTTAGAGAACTCACTATGACTATCGAAGCCTACTCGTGCAATGTATAGATGTCATCCCATACTACCACCTACACTTCATAGAACCTCTCAAGAAACCTTAATAAACATCTCACATGATCGGAATAAGAGTTTAACAGACATAGACCATGCAAGCTAGACATGGAATCCGGTGTCATATAGCCCGACACTGTAAAGAGGTGTTCCACTTGCCTTAGGTATAACAATAACATTAGCTTGGATGTACATTGGATCCACTGGCTAATATCCTACGTGGGCACATAGTTATGGGATAGGAAGATGTTCCTTGGAACTCTAACCTAACATTGGGAGAGTTTCCATCTAACCATATCCACTCGGTGCTTAGCCTACATTCCTATAGATTATTTCATTCACAGTACATTAGTGTATTAGGGAGGAATCCCATAGGCCTATCGACCCTTGATACATCATTACCAAGGAAGGAATGTTATAAGCCTATCGATCCATGGTACTTTCAAGGATAGCTCTAAAGTCCTTATGAAAAGAATTCCATAAGCCTATCAATTTATGACCCCTCATTACATTCTTATACTCATGAAAGGAATTCCACTAGCCTATCGATTCATGGTACATTCACTCATCAAGAAAGGAATGCCACTAGCCTATCCATTTTAGAGTATTCATTACATTTGATTATTTATGAATAGAATGCCTAAAACATATCAATTCATAGACATCAAGTCAAGAAACATTTATCACTCATATATGAAAGGAATTCCATAGCCTATCGATTCATATTCATCAAGTTACGACACATTCATTATTCAAGAAAATGATGCATGAGCCTACCAATTCTAGATTCAACATTCACTATAGATATCGTTCACATTCCATTCACATGTACAATATCATGACAATACTTCAATTCATCAAACTATGCCTTCAAGGCCATGATCACAATATACAAGGAAATTAAACACCTCCACCTTTCAAGTGGATCAACATCACTAAAACAATTCTACTACAACAAGTAATTAGGTCAAACTTACCCTTTCAAGTTTATATCACAAGTCATCAATTCCCCAACAATTCGCCATAATTAAGCATTGATAATAATACTATTCAATAATCTACATCAATCTAAGCATAAATCCACCATCACCCATTCATAATCAACAACCCACTTCATATGTCATAATTTAGAAATGAGAAGAATCATGAGTTCATGGAATAAAATAATCAATTAAACATCAATATAATCATAATAAGACATTAGTAAGCCTTTAAAATCATTTGTAGAAAGAACCCATGAGATTGAGTAAAACCCTTGGTTTTCATGAACTTTGAAAATTTCTTTGAAATTGACTCTAGGGTGAAAACTAACCCTAGATGGAGGAACACCATACCTTTACTAAGATTCCCCATGAAATTTAATGAAGAAAACCTTGACTCCAAACCCTAGCTTCCACTTTTTCTTCTTCCTTGAGATAGAGAGAGATATATTGAGAGAGGAAGAACTTTGGGGTTTTTATTTGGGTCTTTTGATTAATAAGGGGAAATAGGTGTTTAAAGAGTTAGAACTATAAATATATATATGATACATATCTATTTAAAACAACCCCACATCAATACAACTTAAACAAGAATTTAACAAAAACACCCTCATTTAGGCATCCCCGTCAATGACCAAGGTCACTTGTACGGACCGTGAAGGGGGACCACGGCCCGTGGTGGCACCCGTGGTCCCTAGGCAGTAGCTCCATCGACCTTGCTAAACCTCCACATGGACAAGTAATCTTTACGGCCACTTCTACGGGCTGTAGTCAAGACCACTGGCTGTGAAGTGGTCCATGGAACTTGGGGAGTAGCTTGGCCAAGTTTCCTGGCCTGCCATGCCACCAAGTGACCTTCACGGCCACTTCTACGGACCGTGATCAAGACCACTAACCGAGAAGTGGTCCGTGGTCATGAGGCAGTGCTTGGCAAAGGTTGGGCAGCCTTGGCTTTTGGCTTAGGCCTTGACCCCTTGGCTTGGCACAATCCCTTGCACCCCTCAACCAACATCAAAAGGGGTATTTTAACAACGGAGTCTAACACATGCCTTGACGTTGACTCCTAAACCAAAGCTGGGGAAAACATTACATTACATCAAACCCCTTACCAAACTCAAGCACACACACATTAGGCTATAGCTTAACCCATCATTTTCTGAGTCGTTACATTATCCCCCAGTAAGGAACATTCATCCTCGAATGACACTTTAAACACTTGAAGGAGATAACGACTCAAAACTAGCACCCCTAAAATGATGACACATCAATACAATGCATAATAATAGGAGGAGACATCAACTCCACATCAATAAGCTCAATACATATACAAGAAAGTAAGAACTACTTTTACAAGCTCATTATGCACAAAACATTAACATTTCTCATTTCGTTAGAGGAACTTCCTTCTCCAACTCACATCATGCTCATTACAACATCATAAGGCAACTTATGCAACTCTTTCCAAGATCACATTTAAACATGCTTAACAAGTCAACTCATGAATCATTTAAGCAATTCATTATAGATGCATATCAATATGAGGAACACAATCATGAAACTCATTTTCTCATTTAAACATATATTTCCATTAAAACATGCATAACATAAGAAGACCATGGAAACTCATTTCCAGATAAGAATCCAAAACAAGCAATAAGCTACTAGGAACTCTTGGCCTTAGGCTTGAATAAGAATAGAAGGAAAGAGATAAGGACATCAACACTCACCACAACCTACTGTTCAACATACCATCCCCCACTTAGGAGGAAACCCAACTACAGATAACATGAACAGCAAAAAACGAATCTCATCACAACAAAACAGAACTATAACTTACCGGCACCTTCATCCGGATTAGCTCATTTGTCCTTGTTAGCTTCAAGAGCATAGAAATGGCTCTTCTTTGGAGCATTAGGATACGGGCCAACATAAGGAGCTTGTTTGGCCTCATTTCCCCTAGCCGTAAGAGTAGGACAATTTCACACTTGATAATCACTTTTGCCACATCCATAGCACTCTCTAGTACCAGCTAGGCACTTCCCATGATGCCTTTTCCCATAGGTGGCACAAAGAGGTTTAGAAAATTGAGAGGCACCACCTTTCTCCTCATTAGCCTTAGGAGCACTAGAAGAATCTTGGTTAGGAGCTCTCTTCTTGAACCTAGGTTGACCTTGCTCATCAGACCTACCCCTTTTCAACTCCCTACCCTTCCTCTTAGGTTAGGACTCCTTAATATATTGATCATACACCATAAGTCTAGAATTGTCCATATCATGATAGAGCATCGTCGAATGGCACTCTTCCTCAACTAAGTCGGATATACCTTTCACATACAGACTCATCTCATCCCTAGGGTTAGACACCAAGAATGGAGCATACTTAGACAAGAGAGTAAATTTCAAGGAGTACTCTTTCACACTCATGCTACCTTGCTTAAGATTGATGAACTCCTCAACCTTACACTCCCTCTTCTCACGGGGAAAGTACCTACTATGGAAAACTACCTTAAATTCCTCCCATTCTATAGGACCCGCTTCAACCAGCCTATCGGTTTTCCATTGAGTGAACCACACTTGGGAAACCTCTTTCAATTGATAGGATGCCAACTCCGCTTTCTCCCTAGAAGATACCCCAATAGCATTGACTATCTTATAAACCTCATCCGAGAATTCATTGGGATCTTCTCCCACTCTAGACCCAAGAAATATCGGAGGATTCATCCTCACAAAGTCTCTCAACCTTGAGGCCACGGTACTTTCATTAGCATTCACCCTAGTCCCCACATATCGGTTAACTTGAGTCGTCACGGCTTGCACTAGGGTTAGAAAAGCTGACCTAATCTCCTCATTGGTCATATTCGGGGGAACTACTGAAACTTGATTTCCTTGATTGCCTATAGGAACTTGGTCACCTTGAAGACCTTGGTCACCTTGAGGAGGAACTCCTTCATTCACCATCTCCTCTTCCACTCTTCTCGGGTTCACCCTTGTATTCATATACTATAAACACAAAAGAAGGATTAGGAAAAGCAAATCTATAGAGCTAAACTCTTAAGGCACGACTTCAAGAATATGAGAGAAGTCCAACTTTCTATCATCCTATAGCCTCTCGCTCATAGATATGTCACGACTCATACCGATGAACAAGACTCTACAAGACGTGGCTTGTGAGACATCAACCCTAAAACCATTCCCAGTACCTTATGCTCTGCTACCATATTTGTCACGACCCGAGAGCACCCCTTAGTCAGACCACGGCGTACTCGACCCCGTAGGGGTTTTATACAAGCCTCATAGCATTTATTCAAAACATGGCTAATATAAATAGTACGAAATTAAAACTTTCATTCAAAACCATACGATTCAAAAACATTCATTTAACAATCTTTCAAAAAGACATAACAGAAGACTAAGTCTCACATGGCCATCTTAGACACAATCTCAAGCATATTAGGGACACGGCCCTTTTATAATAGAAAACCTACTAAATGTCTATTACATGAAATAAAGAGAAACTTCTAAACACTTTTCCTCAATCTATGAGGACATACCACTTGATCTTGGAGGAATAACAATCGAAGCACTTCAAACTAGGGAAGCAAATCACTTGCCGGAACCTACACTTGCAGTAAAAATAAGTGAATATGGGTTAGAACACTAAATTGTACTAAGTATGATGACCATGCAAAAACATGATTAAACAGTGACATTTTGGTTTGAAACCATGCATTATGCCACTTTTTAGAAATATTATGTACAATAGCATAAGTGACATACAATACAAGTATAATCATTATGCAAGTGACAATACCACATTTAGACAATATAATCATGTAAACCATTACCTTATCCTTAGACATTCACTTCAAGTAACCCTCATGCTATACCTTGTGCAATGTATGGATAGCATCCCATACCACCATCCACACCAAGGCAACACATTAAGGTCACCAAAAGTGAACTTACCATTACTTTCTTTTCACCTTTATACAATATCCACACATAAGAGACATAACATTTCATAAAGCATGAGAAGGGAAAATAACTCATAATATAACCCAAGTATAGCATGCATATCACATTAAGAATTTAAGAGTCAACATTCTTCAATTATATCATTTAGAGGACTTCCATACATAGCCATTAAGACTTAGAGAACTCACTATGACTCTATCAAAGCCTACTCGTGCAATGTATAGATGGAATCCGGATGTAAAATGGATTACATCAAGCCTATCCATTCACGAACTTCAACGCTTTTATGGAGTGTTCACAAGGATAGAGGTTGTTTGGCATGTATGGATGCCAAGGATGGAGTTTCATTCCTTGCATGGGAACATATGAACCTTGAAGGAGCTCCCAGTTGGGCAACACCATGCTTGGATGATAGCTTGGAGCATGGGAGGCCTAACGAAGCGAGGAGGGGCAAGTGAAGAATGTGCTCCATTCGGCGAACTGAAGGACACTTCAACGACTTGCCAAAAGCCCTTTGGCGAGGGTTCCCAAGATCGCCAACTGGCCAAGGAGCTACAAAGGGGAAAACTGCTCACTAGGCGAGCAGAAGACCATTGGCGCACCGCGAAGTGGATTGGGTGATGGTTCCTAGACTGCCCAAAGTTCCAACAGCTTCCCAGCCAAGGGCAGGAGCAGAGTTCCTCGCCGAGTTCATTGGGCGCATCGCCGAGCCATTAGGCGAGCCCGACTTGGCTCGCCCATTTCGGGTCACTTTTGGGTCCATCTATGTAATAATGCCTAATACTATAAATAGGCCTTTAGGGTTTCATTTTAGAGTTAGATTTGTTTAGTTGAAAATGGTTAAAAACCTAAACTCCTTGTGTGAGTGTTTGAAAGCTTGGTAAAGCTTTTGTTGATTCTTGTTTAGAAACGGGGGTTGGTTGGGATATCAATTCCCTTGAGGTCTTCGTAAGAGTTAGGTGTTTCTTGTTGGATTAACGAGGTAAGGTCTTTGGGTTTAATATACCCTTAGGTTGCTCTTTGTTTCCTCTTTTTGTGACTATCTGTCTATCTTACTTTCTTGTCTTTTGATTTCCGCATTATATTGTAGTTTCTCTTGTGGGAATCACATCATTTGGTATCAGAGCCGAGTCTAGCTTCGTTCCTACGAATCTAGTCTTGGGGTTTTGTTACCAAAAAAAAAAAGTGTTCAAAACGTTTTTGAAGAAATTCAGAAATGGGTCTTGTTGATTTGATTCTTCTTTGGAGCTTCCAAGGTTATATTAGTGTTCCCTAACCTATTTCAAAGTCTAAGGCTGAGATTTGAAAGGGTTTGATTCACTATTGAAGTTTCCACCATTGTTGGTTGAAGAAGCTTTGAAGAAGACGAAGTTGGTTTTGAAATCTGGAAGTTTTAGCAAGGAATTGAGTGCTAAAAAGTATTGGGGTTTGTTTCCTATATCAAGGAGAGCAGTCACCTAAAGTTTCGTGAAATTCCGAGCTAAAAATTTTCAGGGTTTTATTTTGGATCTTCATAGTGTTCTTGAAGTTCTTGAAGAACATTCAAATCTTCAAGAAGGGAATATTTGAAAAATAAGGAGTTTGATCCAAAAGGGATTAAAAAAAAAGTGTAAAAGTGTTGTAAAAGGGGAATTTACCTAAAAGGGTAAAGACTAAGGGACTAATGAAGGTGGGGGACCATAGCAGGTCCAATTTTGAAGCTGTAAAGTTGCAGCGAAAGGACATTGGGCGAGCCCCAACTTTGCTCGCCTAGTCCACTCGACGCCTCGCCCTTTGGGCAAGTAGGTCGCTGAGTTGACCTTGTTTTGGAAGGTGTCACTGGAAATTTTGGCAAGATAAGCCCTGGTTGCCGAATCACTCGGCGCATCGCCGAACTTACACCTAGATCACCGGTTAGCCTTGTCCGATTGTCAAGTTTGGCGAGCCTATCCTCAAGTTGGTGAGCTGAACGTCACGTTAGGCGAAGAAAATAGTGCATTTGGTGATCATAAGCTCAACCTATGACCGTTTATTCTCAAGTCCTAATTCTAGTTTCTTTTCTTTTGTTTCTAGTTCGTTGTCACGAATCCTAAACTGATTTTCAACTCGTAACTACTCTACTTGTTGGCTATTGGTTCTTGAATTCTCTTATTTGTTTGTGCCTTTTCTTTTCGTGCTTTTTTTGTTTTACTTCGTAGTTAATTCTTGACTCAAGTCCGTTTGCTTTAATTGAGTCGTCCGTTCTTCTTGAAATAAAAATCTATTCTGACCAAGAGTAGAAATCGAGACCTTGTGATCAACTGAGTATAAGCAATCTTCAACATTAGCCATGCCAATTTGAGAGGCAATCAAAGGTTTGTAAACACGAGCGATTGTGAGTTCATTTTATTAACGCTAACGTTGTTTGTTGTTTTTGTGAGTTGTCACTTTGTAGGTACACGGAGTTATAAAGAAGCATGTCCTCAATAGCCTCGAACACTTGTGACTATGATATGGGAGATTATGGTTGTTATGATGAAGGCTATGGATGTGAGGATAATGGAGATTATGGTGACTATGAAGATAGCCATGATCAAGAGCCGAATGAGAATGAGAGCTACTATTTCGGAGGAGAATATGAGAAAAATGTCGAACCCTGCTCTTATGGTGAAGATAAAGAGGAAGAAGGCTCTTATGGTGGTTCTTATGATGATGTCGGAACATGTTACACTTCCCACTCCCAGGATGAAGGTAAGGTGAAGTACAATACTCTATTATATAAGAAGTATGAGGAGCATGTCCCTAAGGCATGTGAAGATTTGTATTCTTACTCTTGTGCTAATCTTTACCCTAGTCGAAGTTGCGTGTATGGCTACACTAGCTCAAGTCAAAGTCATCTGAGGGGAAAAAGAGATTGTGCTACTCTAAAGTCTAAGGATACTATATCCTATACCTCTCAAGGTAATGCACACTTATCGGGATATGGGAACCAAGGCAGGTATGAAGGATGTGTCAAGGATCTCGGTACCAAAAGGATTCATTTTCATATCTTTAAGGGATGGCGTGATCCCTAGGCATATCTTGATTGGGAGTGGCAATGTGAGCATATTTTCCAACGCCATGATTTGAAAAGTCCAGAGCAACCCTTGTATCCCCTTGGTCATTTGAAAGGTCTTGCATTGGGTTGGTGGACTCAAGAAAAAAGGCTCTGGACATTCCAAGGAAATACCCACCCATTGACATGGGAAGGACTGAAAGGGCTGATGAGTTTCAAGTATGTGCCAAAAGGGTACACAAAGCTTTTCAATGTTGATCCGAGAAGACCAGCTCTTAGGACAAAGGTTGGCATTTGTGGGGCTTTGGGATTTGACCTTGTCATTGATGATGGGTACAATCTAAACTACTTCACTCCAGAGGTGGTAGCCTACATGGGACTATCTCGACTCCAAAGGACTTATCCATACACCATGGAGGGATGTAAGGTTACCGAAGGGGTAAGAGTCGCTTTCACATGCGGCAAAAACTATGAGGAGGTTTGGTGTGATATAATGCCCATGGCTTCTTGTCACTTAAGTTTGGGAGCTAATTGGTTTACTGAACATGGGGTCCCAAACAAGCAAAATGGGTACAAGTGTGTTGTAGATCATTGGGGAACACATATATTTCCTCCTCCTAAGGTGAAAAGTGATAGACAAAAGATTGAGAGGAGTAAGGGAAAGCAAGGTGGTAGCCTTAGAGTGGAAAAAGGAGAGGCTGAGAGGAGTGAAGTGAGAGGGTTGCCACAATCTCAATCTAACATTGTTGTTCATCCTTCACTTGGTAAGGATTCTTATGTAGGTACAAGCATAATGAATGGAGGAACACAAGCTCCAGCCAAAGAGCCTACAATTGAAGGTGTGATGGATGCACTTAGGGAATGTCCCAACATCCAAGGTAAAGAAGATCTTTCTTGCGGGCGTCAAGGTACAATAGCTAAACTTAACACTTTTGCCATTACAAATGAACAAAGTGTGAATGTTAGTTTCTCTTTAAGTGAGCCTATTGATTCTTTACCTTGTATTGATAATGTGTTTGTTGAGAAAGTGGATACACTAGTTGATCCTATTGATGACCGAATTGATTCTTCTAGTAAGATCAATTTATGTCCACCTAGTGTTGACACCTATGCTTTGAATGCTAGATCATTATTTTGTAGTGATTGTGTTGATGAACCTGTTTGTAAGTGTAGTTCATTGGCTGAGGGTCCTTGTAATGTGATTAAGGAACCTCAAGTTGGTGGCACTAATAAGAATGTTGATCATTTGATTAGTAGTGACTCTTTGAGTATATCTATTGTGAAAGATCCGATTGCTTGTTTTGCTTATAGAGATCATGTGCTTGAGAACATGCTTCGAAAAATGATATGTCTTTTTGAGGGTGAATTTGAATGTTTTATTTCTTCTCTAGTGGTTGATCATTCCCTCTTTAAGTACAATATCTTATTTGAAGATGATGAAATCACTCCTTGTGATGTACCTAGTGGTGTGAATCATGAGAGTAGTATAGTTCTTGATAACTATACTTGCTATAATAACCCACTATGGTGTGAAGCTTTTCCTCCCAAAGATGGAAATCTCTTCTTAGAAGATAAGAGTACTCTTGTAGGGAAGGAATGTGATGAGGAGGAAGGTGGGGTTTATTTTCCCATTCCCTTTTCTTCATCGTGTGTCCCAATTGTCAATGGTATGACCCACGAGTTTGAATCTATTAGTAGTCATACCCATGAAAACACCTTGGAGGAAGTTGAATTGCGGGACACCTTTCTCTATTACTTGTTTACATATGATGATGCTCATGCTGTTAAGTGGAGTATGTTGTTGGGAGGAACAAGTGCCCACCTGCTAAATGGAGGAGCACTTGATCCAGTTCTGTGGACCTTCTACCCTTTTGATCCCGGTGGATGTTTGAGGGTATTTGAACTGGTAGGAGTATCATCTTTTGGGTGGTACTACCATGTTGTTGAGAAGAATAACCAGTGTCCTCTCCATTTGTGGGCTTAATAGCCATGACAATAGAGGATGTTTGGTTGTTCCTTGAGTTCGAGTCTCCTCGGTTAATTGCTTTAAATGTTAACCTTTGTTTTACCCATCATGCTAAGAGGATAAGCTTTTTGCTTATGACCTATATGGTTTTACAAGGTTTGGATTCGAGGACTCACTTTTATCTACTTGCATATGATGATAATCATACTTGTGTGAGTTGCATATCTTATGTTAGTAGTGGTTTAAATTGGGAAAATGAGAGTCTCCTTGAGTCGATGTTATACGATCCTTTTCCATGTGACCCCAGTGTCGTCCTTAAGTGTGCTGAATGTGGTAGTAACACCTTCTGTCATTTGCATGATTCTTCTGTGGTGTTATTATTTGATCCAATGTACTTGAATAAGGTATGTTTACCAATTTGGATGGGGAATACTTGTGTACTTGAACCTGCTCTTGAATTGGGAATGATTACTCTATTGAAGTTATCTAGTGCATTGGATGGGGTCTTAATTTGGATCAACACTACTTGTGCCTTTGCACTTAGGTATGAGAGTGTTCATCTTATACTTGACATAAGGGAGGCCTTGTGCTTGTTTGAATGTGGAACCAATGAGGGCTTACATATGAGGTTGTTTAAGTCTATTGGTTCCTACGCTCTACCCCTTTTTCAATGTTTCTTGCTTAGCCAAGTATTTATTGCTTTGATGGGTTACAATCCCTTGGTTAATATGTGTGATGCTTGGTTATATGTTAAATTTGTGCATTCTTGGCATAGTGATGAAATTGGTATTGCTAACGCTAACCCTCATGCCATGATGATCTTTGTACTGTTTGCTTCCCCTATGGTTTTGCAAGGTATGGATTCGAGGGCGAATCCTTTTCAATAAGGGGAGAATGATGTAAAATGGATTACATCAAGCCTATCCATTCACGAACTTCAATGCTTTTATGGAGTGTTCACAAGGATGGAGGTTGTTTGGCATGTATGGATGCCAAGGAGGGAGTTCCATGCCTTGAATGGGAATATATGCACCTTGAAGGAGCTCTCAGTTGGGCAACACCATGCTTGGATGATAGCTTGAAGCATGGGAGGCCTAACGAAGCGAGGAGGAGCAAGTGAATAATATGCTCTATTCGGCAAACTGAAGGACACTTCGGCGACTCGCCAAAGGCCCTTTGGCGAGGGTTCCCAAGATCGCCAACTGGCCAAGGAGCTACAAAGGGGAAAACTGCTCACTTAGCAAGCAGAAGACCATTGGCGCATCGCCAAGTGAATTGGGCGATGGTTCCCAAACCGCCCAAAGTTCCAGTAGCTTCCCAGCTAAGGG
The DNA here is from genome assembly GCA_036250405.1 of Solanum raphanifolium. NCBI lineage: Eukaryota > Viridiplantae > Streptophyta > Magnoliopsida > Solanales > Solanaceae > Solanum > Solanum raphanifolium. The sequence continues at coordinate 33,039 of JAJOOE010004027.1, forward strand.
CAGGAACAGAGCTCCTCGCCGAGTTCATTGGGCGCATCGCCGAGCCATTAGGCGAGCCCAACTTGGCTCGCCCATTGGCCCATTTCGGGTCACTTTTGGGTCCATCTATGTAATAATGCCTAATACTATAAATAGGCCTTTATGGTTTCATTTTAAAGTTAGATTTGTTTTGTTGAAAATGGTTAAAAACCTAGACTCCTTGTGTGAGTGTTTGAAAGCTTGGTAAAGCTTTTGTTGATTCTTGTTTAGAAACTAGGGTTGCTTGGGATATCGATTCCCTTGAGGTCTTCGTAAGAGTTAGGTGCTTCTTGTGGGATTAACGAGGTGAGGTCTTTGGGTTTAATATACCCTTAGGTTGCTCTTTGTTTCCTCTTCTTGTGTCTATCTATCTTACTTTCTTGTCTTTCGATTTCCGCATAATATTGTAGTTCCTCTTGTGGGAATTACATCACATCCCATACTAACACCTACACTTCATAGAACCTCTAAATAAACCATAATGCACATCTCACATGATGGGAATAAGCGTTTAACCGATATAGACCACGCAAGCTAGACATGGAATCCGATGTCATATTGCCCCACACCGTAAAGAGGTGTTCCACTTCCCTAAGGTAGAACAATAACATTAGCTTGAATGCACATTGGATCCACTGGATAATATCCTATGTGGGCACATAGTTATGGGAAAGGAAGATGTTCCTCGAAACTCTAACCTAACATTGGGAGAGTTTCCATCTAACCATATCCACTCGGTGCTTAGCCTACATTCCCATAGATTATTTCATTCAGAGTACATTAGTGTATTAGGGAGGAATGTCATAGGCCTATCGACCCTTGATACATCATTACCAAGGAAGGAATGCTATAAAGCCTATCGATCCATGGTACATTCAAGGATAGCTCTAGAGTCCTTATGAAAAGAATGTCATAAGCCTATCGATTCATGACCCCTCGTTACATTGTTATACTCATGAAAGGAATGTCACTAGCCTATTGATTCATGGTACATTCACTCATCAAGAAAGGAATGCCACTATCCTATCGATTCTAGAGTCTTCATTACATTTGATCATTTATGAAAAGAATGCCTAAAGCCTATCAATTCATAGCCATCAAGTCAAGACACATTTATCACTCATATATGAAAGGAATGCCATAGCCTATTGATTCATATTCATCAAGTCAAGACACATTCATTATTCAAGAAAAGGATGCATGAGCCTACCAATTCTAGATTCAACATTCACCATAGAAATCCTTCACATTCCATTCACATGTACAATATCATGATAATACTTCAATTCATCAAACTATGCCTTCAAGGCGATGATCACAATATACAAGTAAATTAAACACCTCCACCTTTCAAGTGGATCAACATCACTAACACAATTCTACTACAACAAGTAATTAGGTCAAATTTACCCTTTCAAGGTTATAATCACAAGTCCTCAATTCCCCAACAATTCACCATAATCAAGCATAGATAGAGATACAATTCAATAATCTACATCAATCTAAGCATAAATCCACCATCACCCATTCATAATCAACAACCCACTTCATAAGTCTTAATTTAGAACTGAGAAGAATCATGGGTTCATGGAGTAAAATTTTCAATTAAACATCAATATAATCATAATATGACATTAGTAAGCCTTTAAAATCGTTTGTAGAAAGAACCCATGAGATTGAGTAAAACCCTTGGTTTTTCATGAACTTTGAAAACTTCTTTGAAATTGACTCTAGGGTGAAAACTAACCCTAAATGAAGGATCACCATACCTTTAATAATATTCCCCAAGAAATTTGATGAAGAAAACCTTGACTCCAAACCCTAGCTTCCACTTCTTCTTCTTCCTTGAGTTAGAGAGAAAAATATTGAGAGAGGAAAAACTTTGGGGTTTCGATTTGGGACTTTTGATTAATGATAGGAAATAGGTCTTTAAAGAGTTAAAACATATATATATATATATATAAAATGACCCCACATCAATACAACTTAAATAAGAATTTACCAAAAACACCCTAATTTAGACATCCCCGTCAGTGAGCAAGGTCACTTCTACGGACCATGAAGGGGGACCACGGCCCGTGGTCCTTAGGCAGTAGCTCCCTCAACCTTGCTAAACCACCATATGGCCAAGGAATATTCACGGCCACGTCTATGGGATGTGGTCAAGACCACTGGCTGTGAAGTGGTCCGTGGAACTTGGGCAGTTGCTTGGCCAAGTTGCCTTGCCTACCATGCCACCAAGTGACCTTCACGGCCACTTCTACGAACCGTGCTCAAGACCACTGACCGTAAAGTGGTCCGTGGTCATGAGGCAGTGCTTGGCCAAGGTTGGGTAGCCTTGGCCTTTGGCTTAGGCCTTTCCCTCTTGGCTTGGCATAAGCCCTTGCAACCCTTAACCAACAACAAAAGGGGTCTTTTAACTACGAAGTCTAACACGTGCCTTGACGTTGACTCCTAAACCAAAGCTCGGGATAACATTACACCACATCAAACCCCTTACCAAACTCAAACACACACATTAGGCTCTAGCGTAACCTATCATTTTCCGAGTCGTTACATTATCCCCCACTTAAGAACATTCATCTTCGAATAACACTTTAAACACTTGAAGGAGATAACAACTTAAAAGTAGCAGCCCTACAATCATGAAACATCAATACAATGCATAATCATAGGAGGAAACATCAACTCCACATCAATAAGCTCAATGCATATACAAGAAAGTAGGAACTACTTCTACAAGCTCATTATGCACAAAATATTAACATGTCTCATTTTGTTAGAGGAACTTCCTTCTCCAACTCACATCATGCTCATTACAACATCATAAGGTAACTTATGCAACTCTTTTCAAGATCACATTTAAACATGCTCAACAAGTCAACTCATGAAGCATTTAAGCAATTCATTTTAGATGCATATCAACATGAGGAACACAATCATGAAACTCATTTTCTCATTTAAACTTCGATTTCCATTAAAACATGCATAACACATGGAGACCATGGAAACTCATTTTCACATAAGACTCCAAAACATGCAACAAGCTACTAGGAACTCTTGGCCATAGGCTTGAATAGGAATAGAAAGAAAGAGATAAGGACATCAACACTCAGTACAACCTACTATTCAACATACCATCCCCCACTTAGGAGAAAACCCAACTAAGGATAACATGAACAACAACAATATAATCTCATCACAACAAAAACGAACTATAACTTACCGGCACCTTCATCCGGATTAGCTTATTTGTCTTTGGTAGCTTCAAGAGCATAGAAACGGCTCTTCTTTAGAGTATTAGGATTCGGGCCAACATAAGAAGCTTGTTTGGCCTCCCTTCTCCTTGTCGTAAGAGTAGGACAATTTCTCACTTGATGATCACTTTTGCCAGATCCATAGCACCCACTAGTACATGCTAGACACTTCCCATGATGCCTCTTCCCACAGGTGGCACAAAGAGGTTTAGAAAATTGAGATCCACCACATTTCTCCTCATTAGCCTTTGGATCACTAGAAGAATCTTGGTTAGGAGCTCTCTTCTTGAACCTAGATTGACCTTGCTCATCAGACCTACCCATTTTCAACTATGTACCCTTCCTCTTAGGTTTGGACTCCTCAATAGATTGAGCATACACCATAAGTCTAGAAATGTCCATATCATTATGGAGCATCGTCGTACGGCACTCTTCCTCAACTAGGTCGGATATACCCGTCACATACCTACTCATCTCATCCCTAAGGTTAGAAACCAATGATGGATCATACTTAGACAAGAGAGTAAATTTCAAGGAGTACTCTCTTCCACACTCATGCTACCTTGCTTAAGATTGATGAACTCGTCAACCTTACACTCCCTCTTCTCACGGGAAAAGTACCTACCAAGGAAAGCTCCCTTAAACTCCTCCCATTCTATAGGACCCGCTTCAACCGGCTATTGGTTTTCCATTGAGTGAACCACACTTGGGCAACCTATTTCAATTAATAGGAAACTAACTCTACTTTCTCCCTAGAAGATACCTCCATAGCATTAACTATCTTATAAACTTCATCCAAGAATTCTTGGGGATCTTCTCCCACTCTAGACCCAAGAAATATCGAAGGATTCATCCTCACAAAGTCTCTCAACCTTGAGGCCACGGTACTCTCATTAGCATTTACCCTAGCCCCACATCTCGGTTAGCTTGAGACGTCATGGCTTGAACTAGGGTTAGAAAAGCCGACCTAATCTCCTCATTGGTCATGTCCGGGGGAAATACCGGAACTTGATTTCCTTGATTGCCTGTAGGAACTTAGTCACCTTGAAGACCTTGGTCACCTTGAGGAGGAACTCCCTTATTCACCATCTCCTCTTCCACTCTTCTTGGGTTCGCCCTTGTATTCATATCCTATAAACACAAGAGAAGGATTAGGAAAAGCACATCTATAAAGCTACACTCTAAGGCACAACTTCAAGAATATGAAAGAAGTGTAACTTTCTATCGTCCTATAGCCTCTCGCTCATAGATGTGTCGCGACTCACACTGATGAACAAGATTCTACTAGATGTGGCTTGTGAGACATCAACCCTAAATCCACTCCCCAATGCTCTGATACCATGTTTGTCACGACCCGAGAGCACCCCGTAGTCGTAACATGACGTACCCGACCCCGAAGGGGTCTTATAAAATCCTTATAGCATTCATTCATCACATGGGTAATATAAATAGTACGGAATTAAAACTTTTCATTCAAACCATACGACTCAAAAACATCTATTTAACAATCTTTCAAAAAGACATAGCGGAAGACTAAGTCACACATGGCCATCTTAAACACAATCTCAAACATATTAGGGACACGACCCTTTTACAAGAGAAAACCTACTAAATGTCTATTACATGAAATAAAGAGAAACTTCTAAACACATCTGCTCGTTCTATGAGGACATACCACTTAATCTTGGAGGAAAGCAACCCAAGCACTTCAAACTAGGGAAGCAAATCACTTGCCGGAACCTACACTTGTAGTAAAAATAAGAGAATATGGGTTAGCACACAAAAATGTACTTAGTATGATTACCATGCAAAAACATGCTTAAACTGTGACATTTTGGTTTGAAACCATGCATTATGCCAATTTTTAGAAATATCATGTACAATAGCGTAAGAGACATACGATACAAGTATAATCATCATGCAAGTCATAATACCACCTTTAGACAATATCATCATGCAAAGCATTACCTTTACCTTAGACCTTTACTTCAAGTAACCCTCATGATATACCTTGTGCAATATATGGATAGCGTCCCATACCACCATCCACACCAAGGCACCACATTAAGGTCAACAAAAGTGAACTTACCATTCCTTCCTTTTCACCTTCACACAATATCCACACATAAGACACATAACCTTTCATAAAGCATAACAAGGAAAAATAACTCATAATATAGCCCAAGTATAGCATTCATATCACATTAAGCATTTAAGAGTCAACATTCTTCAATTATTTCATTTAGAGGACTTTCATACATAGCCATTAAGACTTAGAGAACTCACTATGACTCTATCAAAGCCTACTCGTGCAATGTATAGATGACATCCCATACTACCACCTACACTTCATAGAACCTCTCAAGAAACCATAATGAACATCTCACATGATGGGAATAAGCGTTTAACCGACATAGACAATGCAAGCTAGACATGTAATCCGGTGTCATATAGCCCCACACCGTAAAGAGATGTTCCACTTGCCTAAGGTATAACAATAACATTAGCTTGGATGCACATTGGATCCACTTGCTAATATACTATGTGTGCACATAGTTATGGGATAGGAAGATGTTCCTTGGAACTCTAACCTAACATTGGGAGAGTTTCCATCTAACCATATCCACTCGGTGCTTAGCCTACATTCCTATAGATTATTTCATTCACAGTACATTAGTGTATTAGGGAGGAATGCCATAGGTCTATCGACCCTTGATACATCATTACCAAGGAAGGAATGTTATAAGTTTATCGATCCATGGTACCTTCAAGGATAGCTCTAAAGTCCTTATGAAAAGAATGACATAAACAACAACCCACTTCATAAGTCATAATTTAGAATTGAGAAGAATCATGGGTTCATGGAGTAAAATCATCAATTAAACATCAATATAATCATAATATGACATTAGTATTCTTTTAAAATTGTTTGTAGAAAGAACCCATGAGATTTAGTAAAACCCTTGGTTTTTCATGAACTTTGAAAACTTCTTTGAAATTGACTCTAGGGTGAAAACTATCCCTAGATGAAGGATCACCATACCTTTACTAAGATTCCCCAAGAAATTTGATGAAGAAAACCTTGACTCTAAACCCTAGCTTCCACTTCTTCTTCTTCCTTGAGTTAGAGAGAGAAATATTGAGAGAGAAAGAACTTTGGGGTTTTGATTTGGCTCTTTTGATTAATGAGGCGAAATATGTGTTTAAAAAGTTAAAACTATATTTATATATGATATATATCTATTTAAAATGACTTCACATCAATACAAATTAAATAAGAATTTACCAAAAACACCCTCATTTAGGCAGCACCGTCAGTGAGCAAGGTCACTTGTACGGACCGTGAAGGGGGACCACGGCCCGTGGTGGCGCCCGTGGTCCCTAGGCAGTAGCTCCCTCGACCTTGCTAAACCTCCACATGGCCAAGTAATCTTCACGGCCACTTATACAGATCGTGGTCAAGACCACTGGCTGTGAAGTAGTCTGTGGAACTTTGGGCAGTAGCTTTCGCCAAGTTGCCTTGCCTGCCAAGCCACCAAGTGACCTTCACGGCCACTTCTATGGACCGTGGTCAACACCACTGACCGTGAAGTGGTCCGTGGTCATGAGGCAGTGCTTGGACAAGGTTGGGCAGCCTTGGCCTTTGGCTTAGGCCTTTCCCCCTTGGCTTGGCACAAGCCCTAGCAACCCTTAACCAACATCAAAAGGGGTCTTTTAACTACGGAGTCTAACACGTGCCTTGACATTGACTTCTTAACCAAATCTTGGGACAACATTATTCCACATCAAACCCCTAACCAAACTCAAACATACACATTAGGCTCTAGCTTAACGTATCATTTTTCGAGTCGTTACATATTATATCTATTTTCGGTGGCTTTGATAAATTATTTTTCACATTGAGTTAGAAAGATGTAAAAGTAATTGACAGGGATAAATGTGTAATTTACTATTTTAATCCATGTATAACTAATACACTCATAACTTATTCCACATTTTTCCCTGCATAAAATTATACATATATTTCCTCATAAGTTATGTAAGTTAATATATGAATAATTTTTATTTTATTTACAAATCAAATATGGTATAAAATTAATAAATGATTAACCACTTTGCCTTTATCCAGTATCCAAATGTCCCGTAATTTCATACCTTTAATTCAATTTTCTCAACTGGCCCTTGTTGACACCAGATTTTAGTGTGATATTTTTAAAGTTAATGCTTTAATGTATTTTATTTGTTAAATAGTTCAAAATACATGTTTTGCAATTTTAATGCAATTTGTTGATAATTATCCTTATTTCTCAAAATATTAGGATTTTTATCGATTAATTTTGTTTACACTGTTTCAGTCACAATCGGTTAGATATGCTCAAAATATTTGTTTTTATGACAAAATCACAATTTTTCGTTAAATTGCATATTTTACATGTTATTAGTTATATTTGTTCCATTTGTAAATATTCATTTTATTTGTTACTTTTATTAATATTTATTTTGGTGTTTTTGGCATAGTCTAGAAATATAGTTAAATACAAATAAGATTTATATACACATATATTTTATCAACTAGTGGTTATGGCTCACGGTTTTAAGGTAATGATATTTTACTAAAGTGATTTTTTCAATTTTTATTTAAACCATTTCTTGGTCATTAAGTTATGGTGTGGTGGAATAAATATATTAGGGTTGTTGACACCTAATTTTGACCCTCCCCGATAATAATTAATTTTCGAGTTTCTTAATTTCGAAACGTTTAGAATAATTAGCTTTATAAAATTCAAATAGTTTCAAGGTTAGTTTAAATAATTTCAGTCGATTTTTATAATACTTTGAATAATAAATATGTTTCATATAATTATATATGTATTGAGTATATTTTAAGATTGTTTGAAAATCATATCAAAAAAAAATTTGCTTTGCTAAAATAAATATTTTATTAATTTAGTTTTAGTTTGAATTATAGTTTTTGATTTTTGAATTAATTAGCTTATATGAAAATCGATTAGTTTATAATTAAGTTAATTATTCTATCTTGTTAAGATTAAAAAGCTCACAAGTTAATTACGTTAATTTGTCCTATTCAAATTCCAGCTGAACCTTCTAAAATTAATTCGTTTGGCTACCTTTTTAATCCGATAGAGCCAGCCGCCTCTAACGGACACAGATTCATTTTAGTTGCTATTGACTACTTCACCAAGTGGGTGGAAGCAGCTTCGTATAAGTCGGTGACCAAGAAAGTTGTAGGTTTGGAGTACCAGAATCCATCATTACTGATAATGGAGCGAATCTCAACAGTCATTTGATGAGAGAGATATGTGAATAATTCAATATTACTCACCGGAACTCAACCGCCTATCATCCCCAAATGAACAGAGCTATAGAAGCCGCCAATAAGAACATAAAGAAGATTTTGAGGAAAATGATTGATAATCAAAGAGGTTGGCATGAGATGTTGTCGTATGCTTTGTTGGGTTACCGAACGACTGTCAGGACATCAGTTGGAGCTACTCCATATTTGCTAGTATATGGAACAGAAGCAGTTATACCTCCAGAAGTTGAAATACCTTCATTAAGAATCATACAAGAAGCTGAATTGAATGATGTTGAATATGTTCGCAAGCGGATTGACCAGTTAACATTGATGGATGAGAAGAGAATGGTTGCGGTTTGTCATGGTCAATTGTATCGACAGAGAATGATTCGTGTTTTCCACAAGAAAGTAAGAGCCAGGATATTTGAAATTGGTCAGTTGGTTCTCAAACGCATTTTCCCTCATCAGGATGAGTACAAAGGAAAATTTGCACCAAATTGGCAAGGACCCTACATGGTTCGCAAAGTGTTATCTGGAGGTGCATTGGTCCTGTCGGTGATGGATGGCACCAAATGGGCGAAACCGATTAACTCAGATGATGTCAAGAGATACTATGTTTGAAGTTTCAGTTTGTATTTTCTTGTCATTTCCTTGTAATCATTCTAATTGTTTGTAATGCTTCGTTTAAAATTTTATCCCTTTTGTAATGAACTACGTCTGACCTGAATTCTCAAAAATAAGATACGTAGGCGGCCTATGTCGGCCTCGGTCACCCCTTTATCCCTTTTTAATGTTTCTTTTGTATTTGAACTACGTTCGACCTGAATTCTCAAGAATGAGATACGTAGGCGGCCTATGTCGGCCTCAGTCGATTTCTTTGTAATTTTCCTATTTTTGTTAATCCTCGAGAGGGGGAACTACGTTTGACCTGATTCCTATCTCAACGGGATACGTAGACGCCACAACTGCTCGGTCATATCTCCCGTAAGATTTCTATTTTTCCTTTACAATAGAAACTGGACAGAATTTTTGAGTCTCAAAAATTCTCAAGAAGAAGATCTCTCCAACAAAGTCAAGACTGAAGTTACTTTGAGATTTGCAACTGGGACAGAATTTTTGAGAGGATCTCAAATATTCCGTGATTTGCTTACCAACAGTTAAATATAAGCCAAGACAGTTAACTTGGACAAAAAATTTGAGGATGGAAAATTTCAACAGGGTTTATCGGTAGTTTAGAGCAACTTTGAAGTACTTCCCAACAAGTAATCAGATAGACCTCAAGACATCAACTCCAAAGACGTTCATTAAGTTTGACGTGACATGACACTTGGCAGTGACCTTTTCCAAATATTTCTTTCTTTAAAAATCTAATTTTCCTTAAAAATTTTCTTTCGTGTTTAAATTATTTTTGCATAAATATGTTGTCTTATCTATCAAGAAGTAGGAGATCGGAGAAATCAGCCGGAGATAGCAAGACAAGAAGCAGATAACAGAAGAGATCAACACAGATCTGTTCATTTTTTAAACTAACAATTTTTCTGTGGACACAGGTCTATAAGTTTACCTCAAAATCAGCATATTCCACCATTCAATGAATATGGAGAAGTCAAAAGGGCGAAGAGCTCCCGAAAATTGACAATTTTTCTGTGGATGTAGGAAATATTTTATGTTTCTTATATAAAATATTTGGGAATATGAATAACATCATTTCATTCAAATTCCCCAACGAGGCGAAGTCCATAATGAATATACGGTTATGTTCAGAGATGGGACAAATGAAAACCCCAAGGAAAGACACTTTATTGTTTTCCATCAACTAAAATTACCTGGAAGACGTTCATCTACATTATATTGTCAGATATGATAATATTATTGCCCTGAAGGTTATTTATATTGCATTGTCGAATGAGATGATGCCACCATTCTAAGATTTAATCATATCGTATTGTCGATTGAGACGATATCACTACCCGGAGAGTCATTTATATCGTATTGTCGAATGAGATGATACCATTATTCTGAGGGTCATTTTTATTTGTATTGTCTATTAGGATGATACCGCCACCCAGAAGATACCCAGAAGATCACATATGTTGTCCGATGAGGCATAATCTTCGTTCGGTACCAGGAATGGCGTCATCAGAGAAAGAAGTCATGCATAGCAGAAGAAGGAAATCCTGCATAGCAAGAGAAGAATTATGCATCGCGGGAAGAGATATTTGCATTGCAAGAGAAGATTCATGCATTGCGAGAGAAGATTCATGCATCGCATGAAGGAATTCATGCATTGCAAGAGAAGATTCATGCATTTCAAGAGAAGATTCATGCATCGCGGGAAAGAAGGTCATGCATCGCAAGAGAAGGAATTCATGCATCACAGGAAAAAGATTCATGCATTGCGAGAGAAGATTCAGGCATCGCGGGAAAGAGAGTCATGCGTCGCGGGAAAAAGATTCATGCCTCGCGAGAATGATTCACCCATCAAAAGAAGATCAATATCAGCTGCATCATTTTCTTTGCAACAACGACATCAAAAGAACTATCAACATATTACAACAGCCTATTTTATTACTTTGACATCAAAGGAAGAGTACATTGAAGATTATATTCCAAATATGAGACATAAGATTTATTTGCTTTACGTCAAACCCAATGAAGTTGACCTCAAATGTTCAAGGAGAGAAATTAAGTGTCGGCACTGTGAAAGACACTATCTCCCCCCCATTTGAATTGAATTTTATGCTAATAAGTTTTATCTCAGTCTTTCTCAAGAGCATCCGAGAGGATGAATTCTCAAAACAAACCATAGGTGCGGACGACATCAAAACGGATTCAGCACAACGTGGAACTTTTTCTTAGCAGCGAACTGGGACATAGTCCAAAGAGGAGTGTCAAACTCTTAGGACGCGAGCAGAGGAGCGACTCCCACCACAATCAAACCACACCCCCTATCAGAAGGCATGTGGGTTATCTTTGGGTTTGTCGATTTCAGTTTCGCATCCGAAAATTTTTGGTCCCTACCAGAAGCAGCTTTCCAATCTGAGCGACAATGCACCAAGAGCTTTGGAAATTATGTCTGTGTAAGTTCTTAATTATGGGTGTGAAGTGCACCACATTCATGGCTAAGAGGTTGCAAGCCTCCTTTTCATACTCGACTTACTTTGTCTCTTTTTCAGAACCAAAGGTTATCTTGCATAATAAATTTCCTTTTCAACTGATTGAGTCAACTATAAGCAGCCTGATTCCCCAGGGATAGGGATATGTAGGCGGAATCAATGTTGAAAACTCGGCTGTATTCTAACATTCGCTCTTAAATCTTATTCTCAAGCATTCTGGTACCTCCATAATTCATTATAGGGATGACTTATGAATTCTATCAGAATCGTGCGTCAAATCAAGCGTATCGAACTACAAGTGGCCTAAATTCTCATATAGCCTGAGATATGTAGGAAACCCATTTTCGGGGTTCGACCATAATTCCTAAAGTCCGTACCAAAAGCCCTTACTAAGGATGATGATGTGGTCGGTAAAAATTAGGATTAGTCAATTTCATTTTCCTCGAATTTCTTGCATCAATCAAAGTAAAATGAGGTACACTTGTTGACACCTAATTTTGACCCTCCCCGATAATAATTAATTTTTGAGTTTCTTAATTTCGAAACATTTAGAATAATTAGCTTTATAAAATTCAAATAGTTTCAAGGTTAGTTTAAATAATTTAAGTCAATTTTTATAGTACTTTGAATAATAAATATGTTTCATATAATTATATACGTATGGTTCATCCAAGTTCGTCGGAGTTCTTTTGTGGTTGTGGAAGCTCGCCCTTGTTCGTTCTCGTTTCCAGTCACTGCACAACAAGAGGTAATTCCTACCTTCATCTATGTTTCACTGGTTTGTTCCTTGATTAGACTCTTGTTCTTTTGGGGTTAGTTTTCTTAATTGTTTGCTCACAGGGTTGTTTAGGTTTGTTCAACTTAGTTGTTTCTTAAGACTGACAGCTCATCTGTTCATTGTGACTGTATTTTAATGTCAGTTATTTGTATATAAATGTGATAAGAAAAGAGGTTATGGTTTAGGTAGTTTGCTGTTGCTTTTCTCTTTATTAGTGCAAATCTTGACTAATAATACTTGTCTTGCTTGATAAAATGTGTTCAGTTTCTTTCCCTCTTTAATCAAAATATTACTCTTGTCTTGCTCCATTTTTGAGGACTTATTTGGATTAAAATATGTTGTTGTTCTTAATTCCCTGCATCTCAGGAAGGTTCATTTCAGTATAGCTAGTATTGTTCTTTGAATATCTTTAAAGCATTTAAGTGACTAAATGGGTCTGTTGGTTCTTATTTTTGCAAGGTTTGTTTTGTTGTCGCCCGGAATAGGCTATTACAATTTATTATATCTTGAAAATTGCAGAGTGTTTCATCTTCTGCTCACTCCAGATTTGGTTTTGGGTTTATGAGATGAGATCAATTTTTGTTTTCTTCATAAGCATGAGTGTGAATAGCATGAGTTCTTAGCTAATGATATTTGCTCTTGATCTGCTATTTTCAAATGAATCATTGGTTGTTTGATTGTCATCTATCTACTGTTTGAGTCATTCATGTGAATCGTCTTGAATCTTGGCTTGTTTTAATCTTTCGATATTACTTGTTCGAGTATATCCTGATCGTGCTTCATAAGTCGATATCCATAAGTTGATATGAGTTTATTGTCAATACAACTTTCTCTCTCTCGTGTGATATGGAGTTATCTTCGATTCTTTTTTAAAGAATATTTGTTGTTTTCCGTTTGTTTCATTTTGTTTTGCCGGAAGAAAGTGTGTATCTGCTATAGTGGTAGTTCTCCTTATTTGGTTTAATCATCTAGTAACCTAACCAAATGTTTTATTAATTTTAGAGTATAGTTGAAGTATGTTGTTGATATTATGTACCTTTTAGAAGAGTCAATTTGGTAAAATTGAAGTATTATGGCCTAGGTTGGTTCCTAACAGTTTACTTGTTAATCTTTTAGTTGATGCATATTCATTTGGATTGATTTTGTTCATTAGCATGTTGTTAGTTTATTTTTCTTTTGATAAAGAAGTCTTGGCTTTTTACTTTTGATTTTCTTCTGTAAATCATTTTTTTGGTTTATCGTTCACTTTTAGAAATATCATTGTTACATTTCTATTATGACCTATTTGGAGTATTTACTTATGTTTTCCTTTTCGTTTATTTGTGCATGTGAAATCTGCCCGAGTCCTCATGGACTCCAGTTTACTTCACTTACATCTCTAGAGAGCCATAAAAGCTCAAATCCTTTCTCTTCGAGTCAGCCAACCATTAAAATCGACGCACAGGTCCCGGGAGCTAAAAATATATAGTGTAATACAATAATATACATCAATTGTATATTGTGTATAAATGCAGCATATATGGTCCCCAAAGGCCCACTCTTAATTTTGGGAGTTGTATTTTGTTATTTTGGGCCTAAGGCCTTGTCATTTTATCTATTTTTGTCTTATTAGAATTTAGGGCAAGTGGCAAGAATTGGGCCAAAGGCCCAAAATGAAATTAGCCCCAAGTGCCATTCCAGGCGGACAGAAAAATCAGACTTGGGCCCAAGTCTCTCACTCTCTTATTTTACTGTGTTTGTTTACTCGTTATTGTCTGCTCTTAATCTTTAAGGTTTAAAAAAAAATTCAAATCTCCAAAAGACACCCATTTTGAATTAATTACTTAACTAAATTATTCATCTTTTACTCGACATAAAAAAAAACAAATAAATAAGTTTACAAAATATTTCGCTTAGATAATATTTCAATATTTTCACATTTCCCTTTTCCCGGTCCTAATTATAACAATTGTTCAAATCAGATTAAGTCAAATAAATTTAGCCAAATAATTAATTGTAGGATAACCACGTGTTAGCGGGCATTTTGGGAGCTTTCAAACCCTTCTCGAAATGCTAATAAGAACCCCGAATTCACTTAATAGTTTTCAATAGATTTACTGTTTTGATCTATTTAAAAATGAATAGTTTTCTTGATTTTACTTAAAAATTAAGTGGCGACTCTAAACCAGTCTAATTATATTTTCTTAATAAAACAAGGGTTAGGGTTTAATTTTATCAGATTTTTTATTCACAAAAAAGGTCTTGTTTATTATGTTTTTCGGTGAGTTTATCGGAGCTCCACCAGTCTGCCACCACAAACACAGACCCAAAACTCCCTTCATTTTTTGTCCTTTTTCAGCATCCAACCACCGCTGCTAAACCACCTGAAACTGCCGGACAACAACCTAGTTTCTCTTCACCTTTTCCCTTCGCTGCCACCAGCTCAGACCAGTCCCAACCACCACAAAACTTTAAACCTTCCGCCACTTCCAAGCACACAAACGAATCCCCAAATCCACCAGAAAATACCACCAGACCCCGTCTCAAACCTCCAAACTCAATCCCAAACCCATCTGCGAACCAAATCCCTTGTCTCTTACAAAAAACTCCGATCAATACCCAAACTAAGTCAACATAAAACCTAGAATTTCTAACTAGCTTCTCCCCTTCCCCCTTCTCAATTTTTTCAATTATTTTGTAGGATTTCACATGAACTAGTGAGCTCGAAGCTCCGACTCCAGCTCAGGCGTGGCTCCATCGCTGGCGAAAATGAACCAAATTCAACCATTAAGTAAGTATAGTTATTCTGCTCGCTCTTTTTTGTTCAAATTATTGAGTTTTTAGAATTGTTTCCTAATTAATTTACATTTTTATGGTGATTTGAGCATCTGTTCATCTCTATTATGTTTAGTTTATAGGATGTTGAGTTATTATTTTGATAAATTGTATATCGCTTTCATTGAGTGAGTATTAGTCTTCTATTATATTTATTTTAGTTATTGCTTTGTTTAATGTACATTGTTGTCATTATTTTATTATTATTGTTGTTGTTGTTGTTGTTATTATTATTATTATTATTATTATGATTTCCACATTGGTTGTTCTTTAATGTTTACATTTTTGGATTTTTTTTACTTCAGATAATTTATTTATATCGTTTCCTTTTGGTCATATCATTTTTATTAATTTCATGCACTTTTTATAATTTTTTTAATTGGCTATGTTTTCATTTAGATCTTTCTTATTTTTGTTATTGATAGTTATTTTATTATTATTTATTTTATTGTGTGGTTAATATCCATGCCTAGACTAATTTTGTTCACTGTTTTGATAACTTTTGTTTGAGCACTTAAGATTTTGATTGAATTATATAGATGATTTTTCTTTATTTGTTTATCTATTTTGTTTCTGTTATGTTTTCTTTAATGGTTTGATTATTCCAGTAATGCTTTTCACCGTGATTTGTTACTACAATTTCATCATTTTTTAATGTTATTTATGTTTCTTTGTTATATAATCAATGTTAAAAGATATAAAATTGGTCAATGGAAAACTATCTTCATCGGTTTTTTAGGCTTCTCCATTTTAGAAGACGAAAATTTAGTTTAAGTTTATATATTTTTATTTTTAAGTTATTATTTGATTCATTTAATTTTATTCATATTTATTTATTACTAACATTTTTACTAAGTGTCTTTATAGGTACCTAGAGTTGTTTTCCTAGGAAGCTACTCGAATGGATTTCAAAATGATATTTTTTCATTATATGTATTATTGACGTTAGACAAACTTTAGTCCATTTATTATATTATTGTTTATTTTATCATTTGTGTATATCACATGTTTATTATACTTATATATTGTTTTTATCTCCTCTTCAATTTGAAAAAATGAATTCAGTTGGGACCCACAATTATGGATTTCGAAGGATGCCTAATGCATTCTCTTTGAAATTACGTGAACCCTTACCTAGAATCTATTGGTTTCGTATACATTTTCTGTATTGATTATTTAATTGGTTTCCTAGTTTTCCTAAAATTTGGTGGTGACTCCCTTTAAATTAAATTCTTTTACCTCTTAAAATTCATTTCACTCTTTAAAATTGATTATTTTTTTAGAGTCACTGTGACGTTGCACCGTTAAGGATGTCAATAGAATGACGACTCTGCTGGTGTTATATAAAGGTTCTAACCATTATGAGTTCATTTTTTCAAATTGAGGGGACTATTCCTTTATTGTGGTATTCATTATATCTTGTATATTTTGTTGATTATTTGCATATTGTACTCATTATTTATTCATTATTTGCTTGATTATATATGCATGTCATTGTATCATGTCACGATTTCCAAACGGCCAATAGAATGCATTAGGACAAGAGCGCTAACGTGGTTATCCTCAGTCGTTTCTTCAGAAAAACACCATATTTTGTTAGCGAAGTAAACGGGTAGCTGGTTCGTGGTCTTCCAACGCCGTTTATTGTCTTCACCCCATTGTTTGTCCAACTCGGGTCAGTGTCCACTTTCAAATAAAGTCTACACTTAGTCACCTACTAGTAGAGCATTCTTAGTGTGAGATCAATCTTCATTCAAGTCACAATCTGTTGGAACTACGTTTGACCTGATTCTTGCTTCAACGGGATACGTAAGCGCCACAACGTTTTAGTCATGTTCTCCGCAAGCTTTCCATTATATCAAAGCGGAAATTGGGGAAATTTTTTTGAGGAGGTCTCCAAATATTTCGCTTAGATAATATTTCAATATTTTCATATTTTCCCTTTCCCGGTCCTAATTATAATAATTGTTTAAATCAGATTAAGTCAAATAAATTTAGCCAAATAATTAATTGGCGGATAACCGCGTGTTAGTGGGCATTTCGGGTGATTTCAAACCCTTCTCGAAATGCAAATAAGAACCCCGAATCCCCTTAATAGTTTTCAATAGATTTACTGTCTTGATCTATTTGAAAATTAATAGTTTTCTTGATTTTACTTAAAAATTAAGTGGCGACTCTAAACCAGTCTAATTATATTTTCTTAATAAAACAGAATGACGACTCTGCTGGGGA
Organism: Solanum raphanifolium; assembly: GCA_036250405.1. Lineage (NCBI taxonomy): Eukaryota > Viridiplantae > Streptophyta > Magnoliopsida > Solanales > Solanaceae > Solanum > Solanum raphanifolium. Next base: position 50,571 of record JAJOOE010004027.1, read on the forward strand.
TTTGAATGGTTCTAACCTTAAGATTAATTATTTGGTTATGTGTTTAACTGTTTACTTTTTTAAATTATTGTATCTTATATTAATTGTGACATTCATAGCATGACATACTCCGTCAAACAACACTTATTTTAATTTTCCATTTAAAGGACGATTATGTGGGCCGCAGTCGTTCGTTAATCAAATTATTCTCGGGGCACCCTGACGAATGTAGTTGGCTACTGGATAGTCAACGGTCGTTAACTGTCCCAGCCCAAGTAGTCCGCTTGGGTCACCTATCCACTATAAACAAAGCCCACTCTTAGTCAAGACTAGTGTAGAGCCAAACACAATCCCAAAATTTAGCACATTGGCTTAAGATGACCCAACACCCAAGGCGTGTTGGGCCCATTAGAAACACCACCTTGAGTCCAAAGGGCCCACGGCCCGAACGAATGTTCATACTTACGTGTTTGAAGGATGTATGCGCTGTTTGACAAATTGTTGTGTCTTGGGTTTGGGAGTGTATCTAATTCTTTGTATGCTTTGGTAGATAGCCAAGCAACACTTGAGTTTCAAAATGGTCACCGAGACGCCAAACCTCCTCTGTGTATGGTGGTACAATCTCAATGCATATTAGAAAAGAGAACTTTCCATTCACTTGGTTCACCTCCCATCGATAATGAATCTCAAAGTTTGGCCCAAGTTCATTGAGGTGGTCACTCGATTTTGGGATGATGAGAGGATGGTGTTTCGCTTCAAGATGTCAAAATGACACCAACTGTTAAGGAAATCAAAGATTGTCTAGACAACGTCGAAATGTGCCAGAAAAGGAAAAATCATCCAGATCATCACATTTTGCTACCAGATAAGCCTGCCAGCAAAGAACTGAAAAACATGTTGTTACTGGTAAATGTTGACTGGCTGGACACCCCGTGTGTTCCGTTTGTGAAATTCTACGAACGATGGGGACACGAGAACTATTACAAGAATATCCCAAATGAGTTTCTCAGTCGCAGTAGTTGGTGTCAAACTCAAACCTTAGTATTTGTCGTATGCCTCTTAGGGACAATGGTATTCCCTTAGGACGGAGGGAACGAAATTGATACTCTTATTGGCATGGTAACTCACGTCATCTTTGAGAGTGTTGGTAAAAAGGGACAAGTCAAGAAATACTTCAACCTGGCCCCGATCATTGTGGCTGACATATATCGATCTTTGGGTCAATGCAAAAACAGATTTCCATTTTTTCAAGGATGTAATATCTTGCTGCAGTGGTGGATGTCTAAACATCTAGTGAAGACATACGAGACTCAGGAGCAGAAATTGGTCGAACCACAAAAATAAACCCACCTCGACCACTACGAGTTACATTTGAGCATAAATACATTCAAGATCCACAGCACGAGGGAAGCATGGGCTAAAGTCTTCCACGACATAAAAGATGGAAATGTACAATGGATATTTCAAGATTTCATGTCAGAAAAAGTAGTTGTTCAGGGGGATAAGTGTCATTTCCTAATTCTTCCTGGCATTAGAGGTGTAAGACCCTACAACCCTAGTAGGGTAATGCGGCAATTCGACAGAAGGCAAATTCTACCTTTCAAAGGAGACACTAGCCGCTACGTCTTTGACTACAATGGGTGCAATAAGATACCTCATGCCAAGGAAATTCTCGATGAATGGGTCGGGCGGGTCAACCTAAAAGAGAGAATGGCCGAAGACAGATATGAAGCTGGGTATGTTAACGAATACAAAAAATGGTTGCAGGATGATCTACGTGGTACACTTGACCCGACGCCACGCATGGGCCGACAGATTGAAGATGTCCAAGTAAGGCTTCAAATCCAAGCCTACCATTTTCAGCAGGAATGGGACCGAAGAGAGCAAGAGTTTCAACGTAGGGAGAAATAATACTTGTGTAGGGAACAAGAGTTCCAACATCGAGAATATGAAAGCCAAAGGGCCTTAGCCTTTGCCACAAAAGAGTTAGCTAAACGCAAGAGCCTGCCTGGTACGTTTGGACTCGAACTTGGATGATCAGCTTAACACTCTCCATGGCATATCGATGTCTTCCAAAGCTGCATTCGCCGAGTCACATGTGATGATTAGCAAGGTCCTCATTCGCGAAGAAGTGGAAAAACCAAGAGGAGGAGCGGGACCTTCAGCCTTTTAGTTATCTTATTCCCCTGCGTGGGATTGATGTTATTGTATTTGCAGTTTATCCCTTCCCTAAAATATGTATCCCTTTTGTTATCTTTGTAATGAATCCTCTGATTATTTATGAATCTTGTTTTGGAGGGTGCAACAATTTGTTTTAAATGACGCAATGCATCCTTCAAATCGCTAGGCCTACCCTTAGCACAAAAGGGTCACATGCATGTTTAAGATGCGATATTTGTCTATTTACTTGTGTGCTTTAACTATTTATGTGATATGTTGCTTTGAATGAGGACATTTTTAGCCCACTCCTTTTCAAAAATTTTCTGAAATCTCCACAATTCTAAATACAAAGGCACTACCAAAATGTTCGACCAAAATTTCCTGAGTCTTGAGTTTCTCAGCCAAAAAATAAAATCCTACTACCAAATCCTAAGACATTACTCCATCATCACAGGAAAACTAAAATCGTAACTAAGGTGGAAAAAGGCAAGAGTATCGACATAGAGTTAACCGAGGAGGATTTGAGGATGGAATTGCAGCGGCTCAGACAGGAAATCCAAGAAACCAGAGAAAGGAGAATAGAAGTGGAGATCGCCACCGCGGTTGCACGAGCCGCAAATGTGGCACTGGATGAGGAGTTGGCAGCTAAGATGGCAAGACACGCTTCGTGAATGAAGAGACAGCCATCATGCGGAAGGGAGACGATTTCTTCAAAGATAGTATAGCCATGAGGCTTCAGAGGCTACTCGAGGAATACCCTTTCTTGGATAACGCAGTCCCTGTCCCTAAACACACTGAATCAGAAGCTATTGAAGAAGAACCTAAGGAGGAAATTGTCTATAGGCCTCCTCTCCAGGAATGGTGGAAAGAAGGGAATGAGAAAATCACCCTCAAAGCATATGAGTTTACCCCCCGAGATTAATGCAACAATCGGAAGAAGAATGGATTGGATGGAGACACATTTTAACTTTTAGGAGCTTTATTGTCTGTTTTTCATTTTCCTTGTAATCGCCAGAAATGAATGAATGAAAATGAGAATTTTCTTTTGTATTCGAACTACGTGGGGCCTGAATTCTCCTTGCGAGATACGTAGGTAGCCTTTCAAGGCCTGGCCCCTATCTTTTTAAAAAATTATTTTCCCCTTCATTCTACAAGGAAATGTTGAATTCACATCAACAGATGCCGAGAGATGCAGCAGGAAGACCTTAGCTCAACGCAATTTAACCTTTCTGAGTCACCAACCTCAAAATAAAATGAGCAAATTCCTGCTTGTTCGAAAAATCAGTCCCTATTATTTGTGGGTTAACATGTCCTCAAACAAAGCAACTCTTATGTGTTCATATGCTTTCTATGTGATATTTTGCATTACTTGCCTTGAATTAAAAGTAACAGATTTGCCTTTGAGTTATTTTCCTCTACAGGTAGTTAGAATTGATATGTGTTGATAAGCTGGCTGAACACCCCTATTTACAAGATCAAAAGGGCCTACAGATTCCTTCCCCAGTCAAAGTTCTCGGAAGGGCAAGTCAACAATGGGCGATGACAATGAAGAGATTGGCCTTACCGATGTTGTCGGGGCTCAGCCCGTCATTGCTAATCAGAACGAACTAATTATGCAGTTGATGCAGCAGATCACTGAGATGAGGGCAGAAAAGGCAAGATCTACCTAATCTGGTTTTTACTTTCAATGCTCCAGCAGACAGAAGACCTCCACTTCACTTTTCTCCTTCGAACGTAGAACAGGCTCAAAATCCACCCTCCAGTCTTGGTCAGAATCCCTCAATCATCGACTAACCACCCAAAATCCCCATTATGCCTCTGCCTCTTATCAGACACCACCCCCTCCTCAAAATACCAACCTCCAAGTGCCCCTTCCTCCCCAAAATGCCAACCTCCAAACTGGTCCACCCCCTCAAAACCAAAACATTAACAACCCGCAAACTTTCCTCCATCAACAAAATCAACATACCAACCCCCAAGACTTTCCCTCAAAACTACCAAGCCACTCAAAATGCCCAAAGTCCCTCCATTGCTCCACCCCTACCTCAGAAAGCCACTTTCCAAATCCCGATCCCCAATGAGCATGACGCCAATGATTCTGAGCTCGACCACTATGAGGAGCGAGAGAGAGAGTGGAGGTCAAAGGAAAAGGTTGTTAAGTTGGATATGAAGGAAGAGATCTGAAAGGCCATGAAAGAGTTGCAAGGTATTCTTGAAGTCGCCGGTTTGAGTTATGAGGATTTATGCATTCATCCAAATTTGGACCTCCCGGAAAGGTTTAAGGTGCCAAAATTCAACGTTTTCGGATGAATAGGGAACCCCTTAGCGCACCTGAGGGCCTACTATGATCAGCTCGTGGGAGTTGGAAGAGATAAAGCTTTACTAATGCGGCTTTTTAGCCTAAGTCTGAGTGGAGAGGCTCTGGAATGGTTTACATCTCATTAAACAAGACATTGGCCTAGCTGGAATGCTATGGCTAAAGACTTTATCGAACAATTTACCTACAATATGGAGATCGTTCCTGATCGCTATTCCTTGGAAAAAATGAAGCAGAAATCAAATGAAAGTTACATAGAATTTGCATATAGATGGAGAAAGGAGGCAGCTAAAGTTCGGCCTCTTATGTCTGAGAAGGAAATTGTTGAAGTATTAGTGCGGGTTCAAGAGACCGAATATTATGATAGAATTATGTTGCTCGTTGGAGCAAAGTTTGCTGAGATAGTCAAAGTAGGTGAGACTATCGAAGATGGATTAAGAACCGGGAAGATTGCCCATGTTGCTGCCTCGCCCAGATCCTCGGGTTTGTTGAAGAAGAAAAGAGAAGATGTGTCTTCTATCTCTTATGAGGCGAAGAAGACCCCAAGGAAATCCTCATCATACCAAGGTCGTTCTCGAGCTTCACAGAATTCGTACCGAGCTTGTTATGCGCAGGCTGATTACCAAAATACCCTTCCCCCCAGTTATCAAAATATCCCTCCTCCCAGTTATCAAAATACTCCCCCTACTAACTACCAAACTCCCCCTCCTATCTACCAAATTCCCACTCCAATTTACCAGACTCCATCTCATCACTACCGAAATGCCACGCCCAATTGTGCCAACGTTCAGGAAAATTACCAAACTCCTCCCCCAACATACCAAACCCCAGCTCCACTTTACCAAAATGCCCCCTCGAACTACCAAGCTCCACAGCCAAATTACCAAACCAACTCATATCCCAGATATCAATCCCCCCGTCCAAACACTCCAAATTATCGTCAAATGCCTCCCCCTCAGCAAAGCAATTACGATCCACTCCCCCGTCCTAGATTTGAGAAGAAGCCTGCTAGAAATTTCACTCCGCTCATCAAAAGCCGAACAAAGCTATTCGAGCGATTAACTGCGGCAGGATATATTCACCAAGTGGGGCCCAAGCTGATTGACACTAGCTCAAAGTTTTACAGACCTAACCAGAGGTGCGCATATCACTTCAACGGTGTTGGACATGATACTGAGGACTATATCAACTTGAAGCATAAAATCCAAGACCTGATCGACCAAAACGTGGTCTCTCTCCAGACAGTCGCGCCCAATGTCAATAGTAATCCTTTACCAAATCATGGAGGCGTCACTATCAATATGATAGAGACAGATGATGATTGGTGTGTGACGAAGGCAATAGTTCCAATTGCTCCTGATGAACTGGAAAGGGTTGTAGCTTCGTTGAGCATTAGAGAGAAGAAGGAGTTTGTGATTCTGACACCCGAGAAGGATGTTGCCTTGGTGCCACGAGAAACTCTTGCCCGACCAAAGTTTGTGATTGAAATGGTTGTTACCCAGGGTATGACCAGATCCGGTAGGTGCTACACGCCAGAAGAGTTAGCCCAAGGAGTGCAGAAGAAAGATCAGTCTAAAAGGACAATTAGTGAAGCTTAAGCTGAGGAGTTCTGGAGAAGATGCAACAAAAGATTACTCGATCGTGAAGCATCTGGAGAAAACACCAGCTCAGATTTTTGTGTGGGCCCTGTTGATGAGTTCACAACCGCATATGCAAGCTTTGATGAAAGCTTTGGATGACACTTATGTAACCGTGGGTATTAACAGTGATAATCTGGCAGCCATGATAAACCAAGTTGTTCGAGGATACCGAATCAATTTCTGTGACGAAGAGCAGCCCTTTGAAGGCAAGATGCACAACCAAGCTATGCACGTCACCATTATGTGTCAAGAAAAGATAATAAATCGTGTCTTGGTCGATGACGGATCAGGTCTTAATATTTGCCCATTTTTTACTCTGAGGCAACTGAAATTCGACCTGGGAAAGCTTCACCAGAACCAAGTCAATGTGAGGGCTTTTGATAGAGTGCAAAGAGATACATTGGGTGTGGTAAACTTGGATATTCATGTGTGTCCTGTGGAATTTAACGTGGAGATCCAGATGTTGGAGATCAACACCAGTTACAATTTACTTCTGGGAAGACCATTTATCCACATGGCTGGGGTTGTGCCTTCTACCCTTCACCAACTAATGAAATTTGTTTGGAAGGACCATGAATTGGCATTTATGGTGAAGGGATCCATTCCAATGGGTAAGCACCGATGTTGATGAAGTCTCCCGAGGTTGCGATTTCTACACGGTGGAGCTGGTGAATGCCATCGGTGATGATTTGGTTCCGCAACCTCCTATGCCTGTCGTGTACAAGATGATTGTTATTGTCATGCTCCAGAATGATTTTGAACCAGATTTCAGATTGGGGAAGCACTTTCAAGAAATCGTCGAGCCTATCAAAATTCCCGCCAAAGGTGCAAAGTTTGGTTTGGGGTATGTCCCCACAGATGATGAAGCAGAGATGAAGAACAAGAGTGTTGAACAAGCATTGGCCAGGCCAATTCCTCATCTGTACCAGTCATTCCCAATGCGAGAATATGTCAATGATGATGGTCTTCGGGAAGGAATCTGGGGCCTTTATGAGGAGATTGATGCGGTCATCGAGGAAGAGGCTGGGACATCAGGCATCCGTGATGCAGAACCTGAGGAGCAATTGCAAAGTTGGACCTCCACACCATTCCTGATTTCCCGTGCAGCTTGGTAGAAAAGACATGTGTTTGTGTTTGTTTTTTAAAATTGGCGGTAGTTCGGAAGAGCCTGAGACCCACCTTTTATGCAGTTTTTACGTGTTTGAAGTTTTTAAATTCCCTTGTGATGTTTAAAAAGGCGAAATGGCCCTTAGCCATGGCCAAAGTTTGTTCTTGCTTTTCAATTCAAATGAAAGCCTCTTTTATCGAAATTTGTTTACTTATCTATTTAAATTTTACTTTCCTAATTTTTTTTGTTTATGATTTCAGTAATATTAATTTAAAACCTGCCAATGTCATGTTGTGTCATGAGCCGAACAAACGAAATGAGGTAGGTGATGATGAACGCGAGGTGTATGAAGATGAAAATGAGGTACCTGAACATGTTGCTGAAGAATTTCCACAATTTAAGAATCAACACAAGCCGAATTTGGAAGAGACTGAGACTGTGAATCTCAGAGATAAGGAGTGTGTCAAAGAAGTAAGAATCAGTGTCCATCTGACCGAAGCTCAAAGAAGGGACCTGGTTCGTTTGCTGAGAGAATACATCAACGTATTTGCCTGGTCTTATAGAGATATCCCAGGGCTAAGTACGAACATGGTGTCTCATAAACTACCGATCAATCCAGATTTTGCTCCTGTGAAGCAGAAAACTCGGAAATTCAAGCCAGAGTTAAGTTTGAAGATTAAAAAGGAGATTAATAAGCAGATTGAGTCCCAAGTGGTGGAAGTGACGCAATATCTGACTTGGTTAGCCAACGTTGTTCCGGTTGCCAAGAAAGACGGAAAGATCAGAATTTGCGTTGACTACAGAGATCTCAACAAAGCAAGCCCAAAAGATAATTTTCCATTACCAAACATCCACATTCTCATTGATAACTGTGCTAAGCATGAGATGCAATCATTTGTGGGTTGTTATGCGGGTTACCACCTAATCCTGATGGATGAAGAAGATGCAGAAAAAACAGCTTTCATTCGCCTTGGGGTGAATATCATTATCGGGTGATGCCGTTTGGCCGAAAAAATGCCGACGCTACTTACATGAGAGCTATGACGACCATCTTTCACGATATGATTCACAAGGAGATCGAGGTGTATGTAGATGATGTCATAATCAAGTGCCGCAAGAGTTTGGATCACTTGACTCACTTGAGGAAATTCTTTAATCGTCTACGCCGATACAATTTGAAGTTAAATCCCACCAAATGTGCTTTTGGAGTGCCAACTGGCAAGTTATTGGGGTTTATAGTCAGTAGAAGGGGCATTGAGCTTGATCCTTCCAAGATCAAGGCGATCCAGGAATTACCTCCTCCGAAGACCAAGAAAGAGGTGATGAGTTTTCTGGGAAGGTTGAACTACATCAGTCGATTTATAGCTCAGTCCACCGTGGTGTGTGAGCCAATCTTCAAGTTGTTGAAAAAAGATGCCTTGACCAAGTGGACCGAAGAATGTCAAACTTTTTTTGATGCAATCAAGAACTATTTGTCCAATCAACCGATGTTGGTTCCTCCACGAGAAGGAAGTCCACTTTAACTGTATTTGTCTGTCTCGGATAACGCATTTGGATGCGTGCTTGGTCAACATGATGAGACTGGGAAGAAGGAACGAGCCATTTATTACTTGAGCAAGAAATTCACACTCAGAAGGCGATAAAAGCACAAACCTTGGCTGATCATCCTGCATAGAATCCAGTTGATGAGGAGTACGAACCGCTCAAGACTTATCTTCCCGACGAGGAAGTTTCATTTGTGGGTGAAGATATTTCTGAAGCATACCCTGGTTGGAGAGTATTCTTTGATGGAGCGGAAAACCACCAAGGGAAGGGCATCGGAATGGTCTTAGTATTAGAATCCAGTTAACACTATCATATGGCAGCTAAACTCCGATTTAATTGCACGAACAATATGGCAGAATACGAAGCTTGTATCCTTGGTTTGAAGATGGCCATCGACATGAATGTTCATGAGCTTCTGGTTATTGGAGATCTAGCTTCCACAGGCAATGGGACGTTAGTACGGATAAAAATGTACTGGTATGTATGTAAGGCAGAAAATAGAATCATAAATAGCTGCAATAAAAAGGGTAATAAAGATACCACCTAAAACAGAAACTCAGATAGCCTCCATGGCTGACATCCTACCTTATATAAATTAAATATGCATGGTATACTCGCATAATCGTATATCGTGAATACATATATATAGATGCAAATGCATGTCATACCTAACCAAGTGCTAGCAATGGTGGTCCCTTCCGATAGCGAACCGACATCATATTCGCCAACTTGTGGCCACTAGTGTCTCATACGTAAAATTATAGGCAATAGGCCCCATACCTTCCGATTATAGCTTGGAAATAGAATGCATAGCATGTAATGTCATAGATTCATAATGCATTTGTCTTACCTGAATCATGTTGCCAATCTTGGCTCGTTGGTACTCTTGTCCTCATAATCTCGTAATCACTTTCGTATTACATGTAAATATCTCGTATAACCATTTGCTTGTAGATTAAACTAGAAGACTTAAATCAAATTAAGAAAGGTAACTTAAACCTGAGGATGTTCATAAAGATGTTATGGTGATTCACCTAGTTTTTATATATGTTTCCTTAGTAATTTGTAAAAGAAAGTATTTCCAAAAAAAACATGTCCCTTAGTAGTTTAAACATACGAGTTACATTTAAGAGTTTCGAAAATCAACATATTATTTTTAAGTTTTTCAAAAAAGAAAAAAGTAGCGAGGAAGGAGGACTGATTTCAAACTCTTAATGTTCCTCCCTAATATTTCTAAGTCACAACTCCTAAAGAAGAATAATAATATATACACACAGACCTACATTTAAGGGAATCAACAAAATGACACATAGACGCCGAGTAACCTATATAATCGAAAGAGTGGAATATCAACATAATGGAGTCATAAAAATATGGCAGTTGCAATCCCAATGCCTTTCGCAGAAGGTCTTTCTAACAATAGAATAGTAAAACAACCTTTGACTATTTAGGATTCTAAAATTCATGCTTAAAGGAAGTAACGCTTAGCCTTAACAGACCTCAATTCTAGGTCTTGTGGTATTAATATGGATTGTACCTCTTCCTTAGAGTATGTAATCTACATGAAATCATGTCCACAACCATTAAAGATAGAATACTAACACGTCAGGGTCAAAGTAGTAATTTAGGGATTAGTAGTAGAGTGATTAGCTCGTCGGACCCTTTTTAAATGTATGCTTCATTACATTTTCTTCACCAAACTACAATCCCAAACTAATGACATAAAATACATATTTGCAACATCAATTAACAAGTGGAGGCCTACGCAATAGTCAACACTAACTAAATAGAGTATGCCTGCACAACAATAAAAACTCGACGTATCGCCACACCCTCTTTCAAACCCTAAACTAACCACAACTTAATCCCAAACACGAGTCTTCAAACCATTAAAGCCAGAAAAATATATGTAATACATTCCTATAATTGTTAAATATAACCATAATAACTCGAACTCACCGCTTCTGATCGCCATCCTGTGAGTTCGTTCAATAATTACATTTGGAATCATGGCTTTCTCTTCATAAGCAATAAGTGGTTAAAAGGGCAGAAACTTAACTTAAACTTGCTGGAGCTTATAGTATTTTATCATGTCTTGTAAATAACAAACAATCTCCTTAAACATAAGATTTTGAAACAAGAAGAAACAATTTGAAAATTCCAATGCAATAATAGAATCAATGTTACACTAATTTATCTTACAATTAAATACTCATATATACTTCTTCTTCTCTTCCAAACTCATATCAACAAGAACCACACACATACAAAGCATTTCCAAATATTCCAGCAACAACAACATCTGAAAATACTTCAAAATAGCCCAACATCACGTAACTATCCAAATACGATTTTCCAGCCGTCTATTCGTGTTCTTGCTTATAAAGCATAGCTATAACTTTGAATCACTCAATAAAATGAAGGGTGAGAATTATTACCTCCAAACAGCAGCAATACCACCTAAAAACGAGACTCCTTCACCATGAAGAATCCTTCAAATCACAACCAACGAGGAGGAAAGAAGTAACACAATCTCTATGAACGTTCCGAGGGTGAAACCACGTTGAAATCTTGTAGATTTTTGCTTGGATGATAGGGTAACCTTTATAGAAGATTTAGGACAGTTTTATTCTTATTTTGGTTGAAATAGCTGAGATAAAACGAAGGAGAAATTAGATCTTATATATCCAAACCGACATAGGAGCTAGGGGCCACCTTTACGTGCCTGCTTGTGCAGTCTCACTAAAATCTAAATATCTCTCAATTCTGAAGTCGTATGGACAAATGGTTTAGTGTGTTGGAAAGTAGACTTGTAGACCTTCAATTTAGTATTTTGGGGTTCTTCTAAAGCTTTATAGATTGGGAGAAAATCTCCAAGACATTTAACCCAAATTTCAAAGAAATTATCAAAGAAACTTACTCTAACTTTTGCCCACTTTTTATTTCCCAACTTGCTTGACTTCAAAACTTAACTTAAGATCATTGGGAGACTATATCACCTTATAACACATCCTTCTTAGCATAGAAGACACTCTTTGTCTTACCCCAAAGGTACTGGATAACTTGAACTTTCTGAATGGGCGGGGTGCTAGAAGAGACATTCTTTAACTCGAACTTGTTTAACGGCATCCTTGACCCATAATGTTAGTTTAATTCTTTGATTTTTTTTACCTCTTCTTTGCAAAGTTATTCTCCTGAAATGATACACCAAGTCATATAAGCCTCATACAGTCATACAATGATGCACATATTATGCAAAAGAACCACGAGGTCTCACATTCTCCCCTCCTTAAGAACATTCGTCCGCGAATGGATTCAAACAATCTCTTGGTTGTATTCTTTGCTGCCACTGTGCTATTTGTAAGGCTATATTCGTCAGGTCCGTAAATCTTAAATCTAGTTTATAAAATCTAATTACAAGGCTTCGTATATCTATCTCTAGACAAGTCATAAAAACTGCATTTTTGAGGAATTTAAAATCCAATTAAGTTTGTGTATAGGAATAATTGTCAAATACTGAAACGCAACTCAGCTTAAGTCATCAATAGTTTGGGGTAGTTCTTCCTTATTTCCTCCTCGGCTTCTCAAGTTATTTCCTCAACGTTGTTATTCCGCCATAACACTTTCAGAGAAACCACTTCTTTAGTCCAAATCTTTCTTACCTACCAATCCAACATAGCCACTAACCCCTCAGCATACGACAAGTCCTTAGAGACACGAATATACTCAACGGGCATAATCCATGAAGCATTTCCAATGCACTTGTACAACATAGATACATGGAACATTAGATGGACCGCTTTCAATTCTGAAGGAATATCAAGCTTGTACGCCACTCTGCCAATCCTCCAAATAATCTTATATGGCCTTACATAACTTGGACTCGACTTCCCATTCTTGACGAATCACATGATACCCTTCATAGGCAATACTTTCTAGAAAACACAATCTTCTACATCAAAATCTAAATCTCGCAATCAAGCCTGGGAACTGAAATCTAACAGTCTTCTCTTGGTAGTTGACATTGGCATAACAAGGCTTCCACCAATCAATGCACATATCAATAAAAAAAATCGAGCATCTCTAGCTCTATCACATCTACAAATTTCTGATGACCAACAATCTCTACTACAAAGCCTCGATAAATCCTCTTGAGCATAAAAGAAACACAAAGCACAATTTAGATTTCATACGTACTTATAACTCAACTATATATCATGATCTATAAATTGAATAAATGTAACCAATCCTAAATGTCATATAGCCTCTTGATTATAACTGTGGTATACAACACACTCATAAACAAGAATCTACAAGACACGACTTGTGGATTCCCTGGGACACGACCTGCTCTGATACCAAGTTTGTCACTCCCCGAACTAAGGGAGGCGTGACTGGCACTCGACACCTTATGCAATCGAGTTAGCCACTGAAACATACCAACTGACTCAACTGAGGGCCTAGAAGGTCGGGTAGCATAACATCTAAAATATTAATCCTGGACCATTAGGGTCATAACCTAGATAACAACTCATATAGACAAAGGTAGACAAGCCAAAAATGATAAAGTACTAGCTGGCTGACGAGGCTAAAATTGAGGGCATACACACATACATATATATCTATACATGAAAGGCCTATGTGGCTGTAAACTGGAAGCTACAGAAAGAAACCCACAATATTGTGTCCACAATAGCCTCTATGAGTGTCATAAGCATTGTTCGAGACAAGGACCCAACTATACCCAAACTATACAACAAAAGTAAACATCCTATGAAAGCTCCAGGAAGAGGTGGAGCGTACTAACTCGAATCCTAGTGGAGGGGTCAATTTGAATCCCTACCTAGACCTGCACACATGAAACAAAAATCCAGCATCCCCAGGAAATGGGATGTAAGTATGGATAAAATGTATTGGTATGTATGTAAGGCGGAAAATAGAATCATAAATAGCTGCTATAAAAAGGGTAATAAAGATACCACCTGAAATAGAAACTCTAATAGCCTCCATGGCTGACATCCTACCTTATATAAATTAAATATGCATGGTATGCTCGCATAATCGTATGTCATGAATACATATATATAGATGCAAATGCATGTCATACCCAACCAAGTGCTAGCAATGGTGGTTCCATCCGGTAGCGAACCGGCATCATATTAACCAACTTGTGGTCACCTGTGTCTCATACGTATAAATATAGGCAATAGGCCCCATACTTTCCGATTATAGCTCGGAAGTAGAATGCATAGCATGAAATGTCATGGATTCATAATTCATTTGTGTTACCTGAATCATGTTGCCAATCTTGGCTCGTTGGCACTCTTGTCCTCATAATCTCGTAATCACTTTCGTATCACATGTAAATATCTCGTATAACCACATGCTTGTACATTAAACTAGAACACTTAAATCAAATTAAGAAAGGTAACTTAAACCTGAGGATGTTCATGAAGATCTTAAGGTGCTTCACCTAGTTTTTATATATGTTTCCTTAGTAATTTGTAAAAGAAAGTATTTCCAAAAAAAAGCATGTCCCTTAGTAGTTTAAACATACGAGTTACATTTAAGAGTTTCGGAAATCAACATATTATTTTTAAGTTTTTCAAAAAAGAAGAAAGTAGAGAGGAAGGAGGACTGATTTCAAACTCTTAATGTTCCTCCCTAACATTTCTAAGTTACAACACCTAAAGAAGAATAATAATATATACACACAGACCTACAGTCTAGGGAATCGACAAAATGACACATAGACGCCGAGTAACCTATAACCGAACGAGTGGAATATCTACATATTGGAGTCACAAAAATATGTCAGCTGCAATCCCAATGCCTATCACAAAAGGTCTTTCTAACAATAGAATAGTAAACCAACCTTTGACGATTTAGGATTCTAAAATTCATGCTCAAAGGAAGTAACACTTAACCTTAACATACCTCAATTCATGGTCTTGTGGTATTAATGTGGTTTGTACCCCTTTCTTAGTGTATGTAATCTACATGAAATCATGTCACACAACCATTACAGATAGAATACTAACACGTCAGGGTCAAAGCAGCAATTTAGAGATTAGTAGTAGAGTGACTAGCTCACCGGACTCTTTTTAAATGTATGTTTCATTACATTTTCTTCTCCAAACTACAATCCCAAATTAATGACCTAACATACATTTTTGTAGCAGCTATTAACAAGTGGAGGCCTACGCAATAGTCAACAACAACCAAATAGAGTATGCCTGCACAACAATAAAAACTCGGCGTATCGCCACACCCCTTTTTTCAAACCCAAAACTAACCACAACCAAATCCCAACCACGAGCCTTCAAACCATTAAATCTAGAAAAAATATATGTAATACAGTCCTATAGTTGTTAAATATAACCATAATAACTCTAACTCACCGCTTTCGATCACCATCCGGTGAGTTCATCCAATAATTACATTTAAAATCATGGCTTTCTCTTCATAAGCAATAAGAGGTTAAAAGGGAAGAAGCTTAACTTAAAATTGATGGAGCTTATAATATTTTAGCATGTCTGGTCAATAACAAACAGTCTCCCTAAACACAAGATTTTGAAGCAAGAAGAAATAATTTGAAAATTTCAATGCAATAATAGAATCAATGTTACACTAATTTATCTTACAATTAAATACCCATATATACTTCTTCTTCTCTTCCAAAATCATATCAACAAGAACCACACACATACAAAGCATTTCCAAAAATTCCAGCAACAACATCTAAAAATACTTCAAAACAACCCAACATCACGTAACTATCCAAATACAATTTTTCCAGCCGTTTATTCGTGTTCTTGCTTATAAAGCGTAGCAATAACTTTGAATCACTCAATAAAATGAAGGGTGAGAATTATTACCTACAAATAACAGCAATACCACCTAAAAAACAAGACTCCTTCACCATGAAGAATCCTTCAAATCACAACCAACGAGGAGGAAAGAAGTAACACAATCTCTATGAACGTTCAGAGGGTGAAACCATGTTGAAATCTTGTAGATCTTTGCTTGGATGATAGGGTAACCTTTAGAGAGGATTTAGGACAGTTTTATTCTTATTTTTGGTTGAAAAAGCTGAGAAAAAACAAAGGAGAAATCAGATCTTATAAAGCTAAACCGACATAGGAGCTAGGGGCCACCTTCACGTGCCTGCTTGTGCAGTCTCACTAAAATATGAATATCTCTCAATTCTGAAGTCGTGTGGACAAATGGTTTAGTGAGTTGGAAAGTAGACTCGTAGACTTCTATTTAGTATATTGGGGGTTCTTCTAAAGCTTTATAGATTGAGAGAAAAGCTCCAAGACATTTAACCCAAATTTCAAAAAAATTATCAAAGAAACTTACTCTAACTTTTGTCTACTTTTTATTTCCCAACTTGCTTGACTTTAAAACTTAACTTACAATCATTGGGCGACTATATCACCTTATAAAACATCATTCTTAGCATATAAGACACTCTTTGTCTTACCCCAAAGATACTGGATAACTTGAACTTTCCGAACGGGCGGGGTGTTAGAAGAGACATTCTTTAACTCTAACTTGTTTAACGGCATCCTTGACCCATAATGTTAGTTTAATTCTTTGATTTTTTTTTTACCTCTTCTTTGCAAAGTTATTCTCCTGAAATGATACACCAAGTCATATAAGCCTCATACACTCATACAATGATACACATATGATGTGAAAGAACCACGGGGTCTCACAGATATGTTCAAAATATTTGTTATGTTTTATTAAATCACATTTTTGTTAAATTGCATATTTTACATGTTATTGGTTATATTTGTTACATTTGTTAATATTCATTTTATTTGTTACTTTTATTAATATTTATTGTGGTATTTTTAGCACAGTCTAGAAATACAGTTAAATACGGATAAGATTTTCATACACATATATTTTATTAACTAGTGATTTTGTCCCACGATTTTAAGGTAATTCTATTTTATTAAGGTGATTTTCAATTTTCTATTTAAACCATTTCTTGATCATTAAGTTAGGGGTGGTGGATAAAATATTTTAGGGTTAGGGTTTAATTTTTTTCAGATTTTTTATTCACAAAAAAAGTCTTGTTTATTATTTTTTCCAATGTGTTTACCGGAGCTCCAGTTGTCCACCACCACACAGACAAACCCAAAACTCCCCTTCAGTTTTTCTCCTTTTCTAGATTTAACCACTGCTGCTAAACTACGTGAAACCGTCGGACAACAACCTAGTTGCTTTTCACCTCTTTCCCTCGCTACCACCAGCTTCGACCAGTCCCAACCACCATAAAACCCCAAATCCATCAGAAAACACCACCATACCCCATCTCAAACCTCCAAACCAGATCCTAAACCCACCTGCAAACCAGACCCCTTGTCTCTGACCAAAACCCCAACCAAATCAGCACAAACACAGCCTAGAATTTCAAAATAGTCTCTCCCCTCCTCCCTTCTCGATTTTCACTTATTTTGTAGGATTTCACGTGAACCAGCGAGCTCGAAGCTCCGACTCCAGCTTAGGCGTGACTCTATCATCGGCGGAAACGAACTAGACCTGACCAATAAGTAAATATAGTTATTCTGTTCACTTACTTTTGTTCAAATTATTCAATTTTTAGTATTGTTTGCTAATTAATTTACATTTTTATAGTGATTTGGGCATTTGTTTATCTCTATTGTGTATAGTTTATAGAATGTTGAGTTATTGTTTTGATAAACTATATATCGCCTTCATTGAGTGATTATTAATTTTCTATTATTTTTATTTTAGTTATTGCTTTGTTTAATGTACATTCTTGCCATTTTTTTTATTTTTATTTATTTATTTATTAATTGTTATTATTACTTTTATTATTAATATTAATATGATTGTTATTATTATTATTATTTTCACCCTGGTTGTTCTTTAATGTTTATAGTACTGTGTTGTTTTTACTTCAGATTGTTTATTTATATCGTTTCATTTTGTTCATATCATTTTAATTAATTTCATGCACTTTTAATGAATTTTTTAGTTAGCTATGTTTTCATTTAGATTTTTCTTATTTTTGTTATTGGTGGTTATTTTATTATTATTTATTTTATTGTGTGGTTACATGTCTGGACTAATTTTACTCACTGCTTTGATAACTTTTGTTTGAGCATTTACGATTTTGATTGAATTATTTGAATGATTTTTCTTTATTTGTTTATCTATTTTGTTTCTGTCATGTTTTCTTTAATAGTTAGATTAATTATGTATTTAATTTGATTATTTCAGTAAAGCTTTTCACCGTGATTTGTTACTACAAATTCATTATTTTTGAATGCTATTTATGTTTTTTATTATATTATCAATGTGAAAAGATATAATATTGGCCAATGAAAAAAATCTCTCCGTCGATTTTCGTGGCCTCCCGATTTTAAAAGACGGAAATTTAGTTTAAGTTTATATATTTTGCATGCTAAAATTGACCGAAAGAAATTACTGTCGATTTTCAAGGCCTCCCATGTTAGTAAGATAAATTTTTATTTTTAAGTTATTATTTGATTCATTTATTTTTATTCATATTTATTTATTACTAACTTTTTACTAAGTGTCTTTACATGTACCTAAAGTTGCTTTCCGAGGAAGCTACTCGAGTGGAGTTCAAAATGACATTTTTTTCATTATTATGTATATTATTGACATTAGGCAAATCATAGGCCGTTTCTTATATTATTGTTTATTTTATTATTTTTGTATATCGCGTGTTTATTATACTTGTATGTTATTTTTATCTCATTCTCATTTTGAAAAAATGAATTCAGTCAGGACCCACAGTTGTGAATTTTGAAGGATGTCTAATACCTTCCTTTCGAAATTACTTGACCCCTTACCTAAAATATGTTGGTTTCATAGACATTTTAATTAATTAATTAATTGATTTTCTAGTTTTTCTAAAATTAGGTGGCGGCTCCCTTAATTTTTTTTTTACCTCTTAAAATTCTCATTCTTTTAAAATTAATTATTTTTTGTGAGTCACCGCAGCGTTGCGCCTTTAAGGATGTCAACAACCTTTTAGAACAAGGAAGAGATGCATACAATCTAGATGTGTCAAAATTGAGCCCAATTGTAGGTAACTTGTCGAATTCGTCCATAATTTTAAGAGTTGAGCTCAAGATAATTTGAATTGGGTTCAATATCAACACATTCAAGTCCTAGCCCATTTTAAGAGAATCTTAAAGTGAGTCTAATTTAATCTCCAATTTCAATCCGTTTTAGGACTATTTATTTGCATTAATGTAATATATGTTTCTATATTAAAGGCTTAAGTCATCGGCGACCCCTTAAAGTTGTCCACATAATTCACTTAGACACCTCAACTAGGACTTGTACCTATTGAACACCTAAATTATTTAAAATATGTGTCTATTAAACACAAAATGTTGATGTGGCAAAATAAATGTATATCACTACTACTAAGCGCATGAATGGATTCTAATTTTATTTATTTTTTGATAAGTTGGTACCTAATTTTTAACAGTTGACAGACATTAACTAAATAATTAAAAAATAATATTAATTCCACACTAATCTCTTCATAAAAGAGCCCCTCCACCCACCCCACCCCACCCCACACCCATACCACGCACCAGTGGTCATCTTCTTCAACCCACCATTCTAAAGATTTTAAAGTCTTAGACTTTTATTTCGTTCTTGTTTTTTCTTCATTTTTTGAAAAAAATAAAATCTGATTCTGCTAATATAATATGCGAGAAGAAATTTTTTTGAACATTGGAGTTAAAAATTGATCGATATTCATCCATCTCTATTTTCGATCACTCCGATTGAACAAACATCACCACTCATTATACTTATTAAAGATGATATTAAAAAATTCAACGTACTTTCAATTTCTCTTCGTCGCGAATTTTAAAATAATTTATTGATGTCCATTTATTTTCACATAAATCTCAAAAGGAATAGAGAATAACGGATGATAGGAGAATGAATTTGAGCCGAGGATTTTTATTTTTTGATATGTTCGTTATCAATGGAGAAATTGATGGTGGCCGGTGGAGTTCAGAGGCAGAAGGAAGAAGAAAGATCAAAGGGTTAGGTGGGTGTGGGGGGTGGGGAGTGGGGGAGATTTTCTTTTTTAATTTTTTTGTGATCATTAATTAAAGGCTGGAAAATATTTTTTATTTTTTAAAATTGAAAAATTATATTTTATTGCTAGACTGTATCCATGTGCCATAATTTTATTTGTGATTGTTTTAAGACAACGCATGAGAATTACACACAGAACATTTTTAAAAAAATTTCTCATTTTATGTTCAATAGATACATATTCTTTAATATTAAAGTGTCTAATAGGTAATAGTCCTAGTTAAGGTGTCTAAGTGAATTATGCAAAAAACTTTAAGGGCCGCTGATTACTTAATCCTATATTAAAGGTATAAACTACTATCTATTTTATATCTTTTTAGAATTTATCTATCGATTTGTAATTTCTATTTTTAATTTTTCTTTAGTTAAAATTCAAATTGTGGTTATAAAATTTAAATAACAATATATTAAAATTATTGAGATTAAACAAATCAAATTAGGCGGGTCAAAACCCAACCGTTTTTAAGGACATTTAAATCCAAAGTAAATTTGAGTGAGTTAACACCTAACATGATTTGTATTTCAATCCATTTTAATATCTCTAATTTTGGCCAAAAACATCCTTGTACTATACCTTTAACTTAAACTACATCCTTATTATATTTTTGTAAGCAAAAAACATCCTTTACATTTCTCAAAGTTAACAACTCTCATCCTTTCAATGTGCCACCGTTAAGAAACTAACGGGAGCTTCAAAATCATATGCAAAAAACGTGACTTTCACATGTCCAAAGAAAACACGAAAAGAAAAAAAAAGAAAAAGAAAGTTTAAGAAATGCAGGATATATGTCCTCCTCCCAAGTCCCAACCCAAAGATGAAGATGATTCCACTTACTAAACAAACTTCAAATTTTTAATAAAACGTGCTATCAACTATTGAAATAAATCATAAAAGTTTCATGCAATTTAAAAAAAAAAACGAAATTTAGATACCGTGAAATTGACAATCTTTGTAGTGCTTTTTTGGTGGACATTCGTTTTGTTCGATTTTGAAAATTTTGGTTCAATTTTTTCAATTTGAAAAAGTCAAAATTCATTCCGTTTGATTCATTTTTCTGAAATTTGATTCGATATTATTTCATTTGAAATTTTTATGTTGGGTTCTTGAATATGTGATAATTATATTTTTTGAGAAGGATATGTGATAATTACATTTAGTTCCAATGTAATAAATATCTAAAGTCAAAAAGAAATTGGAAAAAGAATATTTATATATATATATATATATAATAAGCCACAATGCAACTATCATTGTAACTATCTTGTTAGTTTTCAACCAAAAGCTAACAAGATTTTTAGTTACATATTTATTATTTAGTTAAATAATAATTATGTCATTGTATGAGCTATTTATTACTCATTCCTTTTGAATTTGTTAATCTGATTTTGATCTGACACATAGTTTACGAAAGTAAATTAGATTTTGAGAAAAAACATTAAGTAATACTTGAAGTTGTCCCAAATTTTCAAAAAACACCTTAACTTTGTGTGCGTCCTATTACCCCACAAAACATTCAAAGTCACAATAAATACACATTCTTTACACAATATTTCCACTTTGGACAAAAATATTCTTCGAATGTGCAATTTCTTAAAAACAAAAAGTCGGACCCATTATTGATGTATTGAAGGATGCTTTGGTAATTTCCTATGATGAATTCGTTTTGTTTGTTTCTTTTAAATTTATTTTACTATAATAAATAATTGTATAAAATATTATGAATCACGATAATTAATTACTTAAATATT